>JAQMYJ010000016.1:2212252-2224209 GCA_030014305.1 Clarias laeviceps | reverse complement strand
AAAAAAAAAAAAAAAAAAAAAATAGATATATATATATATATATATATATATATATATATATATATGGATGGGGGAGGGGCAAGGGGCGTTGTATATTTGGACCTGAGTGGTTAACTAATGTACATAGTTAGCTATACCTTTACGAGAGAAAAGAAAACTTTCTTATACTTTCAGTCTTGGCCCACCTGTGATAAAAGGAAAATGCTGCGGAGGATTTACATAAACTAAACCATAATTAATACCTTTCTCCAGGTTTTCACCACAGTCTATCTCGTATCTCGTTTTATTGTCTAAGAATCTAATGGCTAAATGTAATGGAGAAATGTTTTCTAATGCCACGTCTAGTGCTTATACCAGTACTGTTTTTGTGTGTTTTCGTCCCTTTTATTCATGCCACTTTTATTTTGTCCCAGCATGAGATTTAGTAGAGAAACTGCAGTGCAGAGAAACAGCTAAGCTATTGTGGCAGGCTTTCATCAAGATAAATGTCAGCGTTTGTACTCTAAAAATTACGGATGTTTGTTGGATTTGCACTGCCCATATTGCCTCGGTAATGCTGAGGCCATCTATAAGTAAACACGTTTTATTATTAATAATAATAATAGTCATAGAAGTAGTAGAAGCTAAGGGTAAGCTTCCTCACCTCCACCTTGGGTTGTGCTGCATGCATGAGATGCTATAGAATGAGCGATGTTGCACGACACTTTTTCTGTTTCGTGGTGCGATGACCCAGATTCCGATTGCATGGAGTGACAGGATGGAGGATTCTGGTTCAGTTGGTCTACAACATATCCGTAACTCATCATGCTAGCATCTGCCAGTCCGTGCTCTCTCACTGCGGGTACAGAGGAGTCGTCTCTCGCCCTGTCATCTCGTTTAACGTTGGCACAGTTCTCCCGGATGTTACCTCCTCCACCTCCACTTCCACTGTAAAAGCATTTGCTCTCTTCCTGTCGCGCAATCTCGCACGCTCGGTTAAACGTGGGGTTTAGGGACACCGGGTTGCCAAAAAACGGCTGCATGTATCCGTTGCACGGCTCCGGTTGAGTCCAAACATTGTCCCGTCTCGCGTAAGGGAGGGAAGGAAGAGCCGCAGATGACCGGAAGTTGTGAAGGTAAAACGCGTCTCCAGTGTGGATGTTCACCAAAGGTCCCACAAACCCACTATTGAGGAGATTGTGCTCGCCCATTTCGCCGGGCCTGAGCGAGAGATTCTAGTTTATAGCCGAATATCTGACATTTAACGTCGTTAAAACGAGCAAAGCATGCCATTGGCCAAGATACGCAGTCACGTGACGCCAATGGACTCTCCTTTGCCACCCAAAGGAATCTGTTTTCTTGACGAAAGAAATATGTTGACTAATGGAATTTACATATTAAATTAAAGCGGGTAGTGATCAAATTTAAATACTGTGAACAGATTACTTCTGAGATAGATAGATAGATAGATAGATAGATAGATAGATAGATAGATAGATAGATCACTATAGGTATATTTATATTCTGAATAAAGTTAAAAGGTTCCACTGAAACATGAAACGGCTTTGTTGGAAAGTTGTTTGTTACAAAAACTACAGCATTATACTTTTTTGAAGATATAACCACAATTTTAATAATTTTATAGTGAAGGACTCGGTTTTAGATCAAACTCCAAATAAATTGAATGTCACATAAAGTGGAGAGGCCTCCATTTTACAAGCCAATATTAGAAAACAAGACAGGTGGCTTAAGATACACACTCGTCTGATACTATACAATAACAGGGTCATCGACAGCTCTGTAAAATCAATGCACTTAGGCGGCGGAGGATTTTAAGAGTGAGGCTTATATTTCTATATATTTTACATTAATCCTCAGCAGATATCCTATAAAACAGTAACAGGTGGTCGTATAAATGATCCCTACACTACGTAGTTTACAAGTGTGTGGAAAAAAACCGCCAAGAGATACATTTAATACATCTAATTAATTAAGGTGTACAGCAATAAAGGATTTTACACGCACAAAACAGAAATTAACACAGTGCTGATGTTCAAATTCCTGAAACGTTAGCACAGCACAGTTTCATTCCAATCAAGATATTGCTCGCAATGACCAACTTTTAAGCAATATCATCGTTACTTTAGCTTTTCCCAATTAACACAATAAAACAATAAATCTACCACTATTAATTATAACTGAGCAATCAGCAGATTAGAAAAGTGTAGTTTCAGGACAAAAATCGCATGGCTTTCCCTCTACTGTCAGACTCGTCAGTTTATACTCGGGTTTGATTTTATCTTTTGCAAATTATTTATCCATAACATTAAGCAGTTGTTATTTATGCATCCATGACTCTAGTTTACATTGTGTGTTAAATCCAATAGTAGCATATACATTTTTCGTTGTTCTATCAGCGTATATTTTGTTTTCAAACAATATTCTAATTACACCAACCACGTAACGTCATGTGGATGAAATTAAATGCTAAATGGATAAAGTGCTTATAGGTCTACAAGCATATACATATTTTGTTTATAATGCAATACAAAACTTAATTTCAATAATAATTGGTTTATATAACAACATGTGATGTTACTAGAATATATGAAGCGTTGGCTTTGTCGTTGAAAATTAATACGTTAGTTAAGAATGCTAAGATGCTAACATGCAAATCAAACACAGGAATCTGTAGGCCCACTGATCCTGAATGACAATGGTTTATTTAGTTTTGTTTTAACAACTTAATAAATTAACATCTGTCAGGATCAGTGGGCTTTCTGATTCATGGGCTTAGATTAATGCTCTGTTTTATTTTAGTGGCGGTAGCCACTAAAATACAAACAACTAAAAAAAGAAAAGAAAAGAAAAACAAAGCTGCAGCTAAGCTAATTCGCAAAACAAATCGATTAAACCTATTAGCAAAATATCGAACCTTATCTTGGACTTATAAACTCGGTATAATAATAATAGAGTTAATTTACGAGGCATTTGATCTCACACTGAGGCAACCTTGGTGACATTGGGAAAAATAGAAAAAAAAAGTGAAATAAAAAGGCGAGTAGTGAAGAAATAGTAAAATGTTTAAATATGAGAACATTCAACTTACTAGCGTAGATATCTGGTTTACAGAACTTTCTGATATCTCTATTCTTTTGCTCGGGAAATCATTATGTTTTTCCAAACATATTCCTCGAGCTTTTTATCGTTGCATTATGAGCATTCATACGACAAGCTTTCCATGGATAAAACTGTTCTGAATCTCATGCTCCTCTTCCCAGCTTTTATGACATTCCGTTTTCTTTCTTTCTTTCTTTCTTTCTTTCTTTCTTTCTTTCTTCCCCCCCTTTTTTTGTTCCTTGTAAGGAGAAGACGCGTTTCTCCTCTTTGGCGCCGCGTCCAGTTCAAGGTCACTGTCTAGTGCACTGAAGTCCAGACACCACAAATGTGTCAACAAAAGGGTGTTTCCGTGCATATATTTTGCTAATTAGGCAAAATGTTTAACAAATGACACGAAATATGAATGCTATAATGATTGTAATTTGCCTCATTTTACTTTACACAGACAGACAGAAACACACACACACACACACACACACACATACAAAATAACATGTTTACTGTGTCTACTGTAATCAATTATTATACAAAAATGTAAGTATTATTATGCAGCTATTATAATTAAATACACATTAAGGTTTGCTGTAGAATATGACACATTAACATCACTGTAGCGCATTGATATTGTCTTTTTTGCGTAAATGACAGTTATAAGCAAAGGTTTTAACGTAAACTACGCATATGTAAATTTTTTATGTACAAGTTATACAAAATAATGGTTTTCTTTCATTTTAAGAATAATTCAGAAGATTTATAATATTGAATATTAAAATGGGGTTTCCGACAGCAAACCATCACTATGATTACCTCGTGTTTATTGCATATGCTATATAATACGCGCTGCTCTGAAAATATTTGCTATAAATTACAGCAGGGAGCCTTATGAGCAACACTGTGAAATGGCAATAAACACTGTCTACGTCACGTAAAAGAAACACTTGAAATGATGAAATCTACATCATATAGACATAAAAGCTTTACTTTTAGCCACTCTTCATACAGAGTGCATTACAGAACAGAAATATTCCTGAAACTGAGAAATAAATCATTCTTGCACTCCTCTGTATTATCATACGGAGTAAAATTATAAAATGTAAAAATACTTTTTGCTATTATATCTTATCTTCTTCTGTCAGGTGAACATAATAAATAAGTAAGGTTTATATAACAATCTTTTTTCGCCCTCTGTTTTCTTGAATTTCTTAACTGCTCATTGAAAGCACTGTGCTCAAGATACATTTTAAAGAGTGTGCAGTTACTCACATTGGCCACCAGAGGCTATAGTGTACCATCTTATCAAAGCAGACTCCCAAACTAGAGAGTATTCTTGCTGAATGTGTGCCAGTATATGTCGTGATGACTGATGAGCTTCAGCATTGCAAATATATTTTTGGTTTAATATGTCTAATAATATATATCAGCTTTTCTATTATCATGCACTGCACACTATTATAATATACATGAACCTGGAATACACTATTTATTTAATATACATTTTTCGTCAAAATCGTATACTTTTAATGGAGATGCACAAAATTGGTTGAACAGAAAATTATATATATTTATGTGTGTGTGTGTAATTTAATCATATATATTCGTATCATCAATAGAGCTCATTGCAGAGAGCCAATTGAAGACATTTCATTCCTTATTAATAACGCAAAGTATGTAAAGTAGTATATTCACGTGATTAAACTGTAAACCACACACTGACGAAAACGGAAAACTCAAATTTTCTTTCTTTTTTTTTTTTTTAAAATGTATTAACACTTATCACAACTAACATTAGCTTGGCAGTCAGTTCTATAATTCTTTAAGACTTAATCAGTGCTCATTCTTAACAGCTGATCAATCTAATAAACCAAAATATCACATATAGATGGATGCAAAAGGTAATTAAATATTGTTATAAAAGGTTACTTTTTCATCGACTTCCTCAAGTAAACTTAACATAATATTTTATGCAAACCATATCCCTAAGTACTTTTTTAAGAAGGTTGTGTGTTTTGAGTGCTGCCTGAGAGTGACTTAGTGTAAGTCTCCTGAAAATTAAATTAAATGTAATGTTCAAAGTTAAAAGACAGTTTTCCAAATAATATTTTCCATTTCCTTGTACACACACACACACACACACACACACACTGTTGAAATGTATTTTAGCGAATTATCTGCAATGGGAAATTAATTTAAAATGTAAAATAAATTATCCTTAAAGACAAATCATCGGTAACATGTCCTTTGAATTTCAACGCTATTCAAAGGCAGCTCAGTACCACGACACTAAATTACAAATCAATTATAGCAATTAAATATATCTAGCTTATGTACAAAATTCAGTTTAAATATAAATGACATTTGTGCCGTGCGCAATAATGAATTTCAGAAACACTTACCCGTTTTGGGTAAAATATAAATGTCCTGCACATCACACGCGTCCAGATTCCAGGTTTCTTGAAAAAGGCATTTCGTGGAAACTCGCTGTATGGGTCAAGTCTGCTTTCAATGTTGACATTTCCATTATTTGTTTAACTCGTCGGACATTAATTCTCGACATGGAGGAATAAAGAGACTTCACAGCTCCAACTTGTCCAAGTCAGTGTGGCATTCAAGCTGTGCTTGTCTTTAGTTGTTATCCGCCATCAAAATGCCATACAATATGAGCTGAGGTCTTGTCAAAATATTGATTTTGCATGTTGCGTTTACAATAAATGGAAAAAAAATGCAAACAGAAAAGAAAAGAGTTTTAGCGAATCTTTTTTCCGTTTTTAGTTTGTGTTATATAAGACACTCTATAAGACGCAATATGTGTTGAGAAAAAGAGATGTTGGGCTTCGAATAATGTATAAAAATGTATTTGCATTAAAATAAGAAGTGAAAGGAACTGCTGAGCTTTTAATGGGCTCCTACTAAACTGAATTTAAATATTTTTCAGCAGAAATGGCGCTTTTGTACCCTGTGTATGTGTGTGTGTGTGTGTGTGTGTGTGTGTGTGTCAAGGTCAAAGACTGCATAGTCATGGTCAAGGGTATCCAAAACAGTCGCGGAAATACACAATAGACGGCGAGTCTGACTTTAAGCCTGGTTTTATAACCCGCTAATAGCAAAGGAGCACAAATGAGGACTGGGGAATGTCACTTTAATTACGTCACACCATCAGCTTCTGCGTAATCTACAACTATTGATGACATTTTTAAAAATAAAGTCATTACGTTTAGCAATGTGCTGTTTCATTCTTCAAATACTTATTCATTTTATACACTGTTCTGTGTGTAATGAGTTAGTTTTAATTTCACCTGCTAAACCAAGGCGTGATCACCGTAACCATAAAAAACCTTATGTTTATTTATTTTTAATTTAAAAAGCTTTGTAAACAGCCCACTGCGAAAACATGTAATCATTTGGAATAATCTCCAGCGAGTATTGACTGGAAGTGGACTTGAATGATTCAATCCAAACTTCCTGCTGTAATCATTAACTTTAATTTTACGTAGAGCAAAATTGTTCTACATTTCGTAAAATAAAATAAATAAAATAGATTTTTAAAAGAGTGACCTGATATTGCGTGAGCCTTATCCACGATTGACCATTCTGTATTCTGGAATATACACTCCAATCACAATTAGTATGCTTAAAGGTTCTTTGGTAATTCCAATGCGTGTTCATGAAGTATTACGTTAGTACTTCTGTATAGCGTAATCGCTCTTCTTCTTCCCTTTCTTCTTCCTCTTATTATTATTAACATTGTTGTTGAATCGAAAGAATAATATTATGATTAACTGAGTATGTCGCAATAAAGGCAGTAATCTGATTTGCCACCAGGATGATGAATAACAAATACTTTTCTACATAAAAATTTATACTCGATATTTTTATCCGTAGCTGTTATACTTACCTATTGTTAATCTAATCTTTATTTCAGATCATGTACTGTATACTGAATAAATATGGATACATGTGAGGCATAACATTTAGATTATATTTCTAATCTTTATTAAAATTACACAAACGCGCACCCGCACACACATTGACCAAACACATTGACCAAAAATTATGGATTAATAATCAACACTCTTTAATATCCACAAGGCAATAACAAAATATTCCAGTTTCATGACAGAGGAACACCCTTCAATGAAAAAATGAGACTGGCAAAAATACACAATAAAATAATAGCAATTTACACCTCCCGTCGCACGAAAGAACTATTAAATAATGATTATGCACGGCACTGTACAATATTACAGACGCAGCCTGGCAGACCTGCATATTTCGGGTCCAAAACAAAACACAATCAGCTTCTTGGAACGTGAAAATTATGAATACTGTAGTTTAATTCCAACTACTTCTTATGCAAATTTTTCTTCATAGGAATGAATTTAAGCAACGCGCGCTAACTTCGCCACAAGCCGCTGATTTTAACTATTCGGAACTTTACACACGAGTGATAAATTTTAACAAGTAAAAAAAAAATTGACTTTTATACAGTTAAGCCACTGAAATATTTCACATTTGACTTTTGCCTTGAGGCGATCGGTAAATGTGTTAGACTGAACAGATCATCGAGAATGAGAAGGTTTATTATTATTATTATTATTATTATTATTATTGGTTTGATTGTTTGTTTAACAGTTCGAGTAGATTGAAGCTACTCGAATTCGAATAATTGATTATTGTTTTTTATTGTTGTTGATTTAAACGTGCAAAACGCTAATTTCCGAGTGACAACGATATTCACAACTTACCTAAATTAACCATGTCATAAAAGATAAATAGATATGTCAACATGGGGTTATTAATCTTTTTTTTTCTTATTTATTTATTTATTTATTTATTTATTTTATAGATTCAGCTCTCCTCAGGTGGGGTGCATGTGGGCGCTTGACTTCGACTTGCAGACACTTTTCTTTTCTTTTACACGTCGATTCTGAAACCAGATGGTAACTTGTCTCTCAGATAGGTTAGTGATGGTGGAGATCCGTCGTCTTTTATCTTTGGTAATGAATTTGTTCGACGCGTACTCCTTTTCTAGCTCTTTGAGCTGAATCTTGGTGTAGGGCACGCGCTTCTTGCGGCCTCGGCGGTAGCTGCTGATTTCAGGTTGCAGTGGCACAACTTCTGCAAAAACAAACAAAAAAAAAGAAAAAAAAGAAAAACAACAACAGGTAAAAGAGGTTAAATAACAACATGAATGTAACCCAGATGTAATTTTAATATAAATATTCAGCCAAAGACAACATTACAATTCCTGTTATCGCGGAAACAATCATCATAGTGTTGAGTTTGTATCATGAGCCAGGCGGTTAGGGAGTGCTAGTATTAGTTAGTTTGGTGTAAATAAAAAAGAGATAAATAAATATCAGGTGCGGTTTTACGGTGTCATGTTAATCCAGAGGGAATCTGTTACTTGGAAAAAATTTTTTATTTAAAGAAAAGAGCACCAACTGTCATCTCTCTCTCTCTCTCTCTCTCTCTCTCTCTCAGTTTGTGTGTGTGTGTGTGTGTGTTGGAGGATAACTTTTGAACCTCCTTTCCATAATTGTGCTTGGGAGCTAATCATGATTAAAACGAATCACAAACAGTAAAATGAACTCTGGAGTGTTTTTCACGTTGCGTATTACTGAGTTAACCCTCACCCGCCTTTTATTCTCGCACAAACACGAAGGCCATGGCTACTGCTCTTTCACTTTTCTGTGACATACTGTATTAACATTAAGAAAAAAACAGCAATAATCTTAACACATTACTACATTAATCATAACACATTAATACATGTATTTATATGGTCCGATATTGCATTGTAATGGTACTAACAATAAATAAACAAAAGTAAAAACATTGGGTCATTATAACCGTGATGCATAAATTACTTGAAAACACACACACACACACACATACTCACACACACACACACACACACACACACACACACACACACACACACACACACACACGTGCTCGCGCGCGCATGCAACTTTTTTATAACAATGTTACAACATTGATGGAACTGAACTAACCTTAACAGTTTATAACAAATACATTTACAAAATGAATCAACAATAAAAATAGAAAATATTAAATATAAACTAGGCTATTTGATTCAGTGTACTCAGTAACCATAAATAGACACTACATAAACACCCATGATTAAGTATTAAATTAATAAATAGAAAACACGTTTTGTGCACAACAGTGTTTTTTTAATTGATGCTAGCATAATATATAACCTGGGAAAGGTGACTTCCAGATGTGGCTCTGTTGACTCTGCTCTTTGGAAAAACACACTTGTCCATCCCATCCGTTGCCCAATGCCCAGTGATTATATCCATCCACAGGGATTAAGCTCTCGTGCCGTACTTCTGGATGAGCACCAATGCCCGGCATCACCGCCATGTCCAGATAACCCGGGACGGTTTGGTAGGAGCCAGCAAAACCCTGGTAAAAAGCCAGTTCTTTAGCTCGGTGGGAGAGATCTTCACCATGCTCGGGGTATTTCTCAGCGGTGTGATAAGAGCACGGCTTCTGCACATTAACACCGTGAGTATGACTCAATCGGCATTCGTAGTAGGAATAAGGGTAATTATAACCCAGAGATGCTCCGGAGGAGGGTGTCTGAGGCCCTGGACATTGCCTTCCGCCCTCCGGAGAGGAGATATCGGCGTAAATCGACCCCTGATGAGGCATAATAGTCCCAGAGTGTCGCCCTAGACCAGAGTGAGAAATCATCTCCCTGCAATGAGAGGCAGGACAGTTCCCGCTCAGTCCCTCCATTGCTTGGTTATTTTCATTCGTGGATATTATTGTTTTTGTTATTCTTACTTTTTTTTTTTTTTTTTTTACAAATAAATAAATAAATAAATAAATAAACGATCGAAGTTAGGTATCCACGACCATCGACGTCATGTCATGAGCTGTCGATCCTTTAAAAAAAGTCAACTAGTGCTCCGAAAGAAGAACACTTCACCTCTCACTTCCAACCTCATTTTCTTCCCTTCTTCTTGTTTCCCTTTGCGCATGCGCGTCCTTCTAAGCCACAATTCGTGCGATTCGTAATTAAAGACCGACTCAAGCTTTTTGCTGACACTAACAAGAAGAAGAGAAAGAGAAGTAGAAGGAAAATACATCTAATCCCTTTAAATGGAAGCTCATACATAATGCTTTGTAGGAGCATTTTAAATCTAAGCTTCTCATTGGCTGAGAAAAGAGAAGCCTTAAACTATAGCCTTAAAGGGGAGGACACCTCATTTGCAGGAGGAAGTAAGCATGTCCGTAAAGTCGAAAAATATTTTCATGGAAAAATAACGCTTAACATCAATGCAGTTTCGATGTGATCAATACTATTTCGTGAAAAAAAAGTTAAAGTTAATTTATGCAAAAAACTTTACTAGTTTTATATCTGAAGTCTAACGCTTACTTGATCCAAATAAAAGAATTCGGCGGGTTATTACTGAACAAAAAATATCACAGGATGTCATGAAATTATCCTCTGTTAGGGGAAATGTTTTACAAAAAACATATAATGTTATTGACTGACTAACATAGTATGATACATATTTACTTAAATCATATCAGATATACATGAGTATGAATAAGTTGTGTATACATATGTACCCTATGACTGGGAGGAGAAATCATTTTCAGTTATGAGTAAAAGTAAACAACTCGACTGTCTACAAAGGAGAAGAAACTAATTTAGGCTGTGAGGCAAATAGCTCACAAATATTGACCATTCCTTCAAACGCCAGCTGGCCGGAGGTCCAAGGTCAAGGTAGAAACTCAGACAAAACAGAGTCGTAATCAGTCTAGACGGACATGCACGAACTTCACACTCAAACGTAGTGCAGTTAAACCATATTTCAGTAAAACTTCTAGGAAGAAAATTCAGTAAACCTAAAAAAGATTTCTAAACATGTAAACATGTTTCAATAAGCGACATTGAGCTTCACATTAAACGAAATTTAGAACTTTTTTTAAACCAAATTTGTTTAAATTGAAGGCAATTTTGGGAGCATGTCATTTGCATATTTGTCACCACCATAATATATATACATATTAAAGAAAAAATTGTACTATAAAATAAAGGCCTTGTGTTGGATATTGTCATCGAATTGTTCGAAAAACATTATTTTTAGATAAATTTAAGGTAAAATATATATTTTTCTAAAAGCACGAGCTGATTTTGCATTAAATTAGCCTATAAATTCCGATAAACGCATAACAAATGTACATTTTTGTAGACTACCACCCAAGCCATCTCACATACTTAAACACATGGACAAATACTTAATATACGTGCAATTAATCACCTTGTTTTAATAAATTATAGTTTAAGCAATAGCCAGTGCTATCCAAATCAACAGTTTTAATCATAGTTTAAACATCCATGCGAAAGATAGTCTGTTTGGTGTAAATCATTTGCCTTAATCGGTAAAATAGTTTTAATAAACAGTATAATATTTTTAAAACATTTGCCCGCACGTAGAAATGTGACATTAATTTTCCACTCAACTCCATTGAATTGAGTTGTCTGTTATTGCTATTTTATCCAGTAAGAAATATGAAGAGAAAAAAAAACAATCAGAATAAAAGCAACATATAGGACATTGACTTGCTTCACATACATCCCATAGCAATACACATGTATAATATTTATAAGTATAAATGTATTAAATGTATAATATTTATAAGTAAGGGTGAAACTTTGTAGACAGAAGTATCTCAGGGGTTCTTCCACCACGGCCAATGGATTAGCCTGTGTTAAATATGCAATTGAGAGAATTTTTTATACGACATAAGGTTTATGTATCTATCTATCTATCTATCTATCTATCTATCTATCTATAACAACATGAACCTAACCG
>JAQMYJ010000016.1:2195810-2211987 GCA_030014305.1 Clarias laeviceps | reverse complement strand
TATATATATAATATTGTCGGTTAGGTTCATGTTGTTATAGATAGATAGATAGATAGATATAATATTCAATGGTACTACATTGTTTAATATATATATATTAAACAAAATATTAAACAATGTAGTACCATTGAATATTGTCGGTTAGGTTCATATTGTTTATCATGGTAATTTATTTTATTTTGTCAAAATAGATTTCTTTAGAATAGTCAGACATAAAGTACTGTTGTTGTTAAAATATCAATATGTGCGTAGTACATTTATAATCGCTTTTTTTTATTAGTATGGAGTATTTAATACAATTATAGTTATATAGCTACTGTACTATACGGAAAATAGTTAGTTTTTCGTTTGTTTGTAGATTGTAGTAAAAACTACCAACATCATGTAGTATAGTCTTGGGTTCTCAGTAAACCATGTAATGTGAGGTAGCATCAAAAACAACTAAAGGAATAAAAAGGCTTAGAATTGCCATCATTGATTATAATTAAAATAATAATGAAAGCTACAATTCTGTGATAACCCATCATTCGCAATTAATTTGTATTCCGCCTTAAATGTATATTTTAAAACCAATTTTTAATTTTAGGCACTTAACACGGCACGTTTTTTTGTACAACTCATCCAATAATAGTGTGTTACTAAACATTACTCTTTGACTTGTGTGGGCTTTTAGTGCTCATAATAAGAAGCACAGCCTTCAGACTTCCGCACACGTCCAAGTTCAAGTTAAAACACTCATTATCCAGACGGGCGTTATTCAGGTCTCACCAGTTAGCCCCTGCACGCGGGCTAAATATTTTAAAATTAGATGTAAGCAGAACAACAAATAAAGGATAAAACGTCGCGTTTTAATTGTGGAAAGTAAAAAATGTCACGAACCTAACGATTAGTGTTTACTGACCACATTTTCACTATCATAAATACATTCTTTGTAGTTGATCCATTGAATAAAATAGTAATTATTCTTAAAGAACAGACAAACAACTAGACGGACAAATAGTTAGATAGTTAGATGGGCATAGTTATGCCTTTTTCATAAAGGTACAAATATCTGTTAATTGAACCCTTGGAGTAAATTATCGCATGCGAGGGGAAAAAACGCTGCTTTATAATGGAGACAAAACATATATTAATCTAATTGCATAAGTTGCAGATTAAAAACATTTTCTATTTTATTTTAAATATCCAGAGGTCAATTAATTTAATTCGAATTATTCGGTTAGTTAAAATATAACATGCATATATAGACGGGATTTATGGCTTTAAGATATTTCAAGCAACCGTGAGATATTTTTATTTATTTAGTGAGATCCGAAACAACAATATTAGCCAACAATATTAGCTTCTCGCATTAATCAGGTTACTAAAATAACCCCTAAATTTACTAGGCAAGAAGAAAATTACAGCTATATTATAAAATCTCATTGTCTTTTTAGATTGTAACTTTAGTTTCACGAAGCCTGACAGATAAAATGGCTTTTGATTATTGGCCATTTGCTATCCATAAAGTATTGAACCAAAGCAATAATATTTAATAGTGGTGTCGTTACAAAACACATCGTGAAATTAAACGCATTAAGCATTTGTTTTTGGGTTTTGTTTGGCTAAATGTTTCTCCAAGTTAATGATACAAGTTTCGTAAAACAATATGTACGTTACTTGAAATGTATTAAAATACATAAAATGTTTGAAATGTGGAGTAGCAAAAACTTGTTGAACAATTAAAGTAAGCTTGTGTTTATTTCTGGGAAGAGGAAGCGATTGAAAGTTAACATCGATTTTGTAGATTGACATTGTGGGGAAGATTCATGAATAGATTAAAAACAAAGAGCATGTCTACATATTAAAAACATGATGTGATTTAACCGATTTCCTTCATTATTCTTTCTTGTTTCAGTAATACAAGTAAATTATAATAAAATTGCAAATCAATCTATCTATCTATCTATCTATCTATCTATCTATCTATCTATCTATCTATCTATCTATCTATCTATCTATCATGAGTTTAGCTTTACTGATGTTGTAGGAGATTCTAGTGCCTATTGCTCAGAACAATACAAAACTACAAAACATAATAAAGCAATAAATACATTTTATGAAAAAATAATAAAATAATACATACTATAGAAACACACAATGACATATTTTTTTCAAAGCTGTATGAAAGATACAGAAGAATTACCAACTTAACATTGTAAGTAAAATAAAATGTGTTATGTAGTGTAATATGTAAGCATTTTCACATGTATACCATATGAATATTTTTATAGACATAATTTAGTGATAACATGAAAGGTTTGCGTATTTACAATATTTAAAATAAGATTTTACAACAACATATTACTTGTGCATTCAAGTAACAAACCAAGAATAACATGAAAAGCTCTTAAAGCAGTCATGTTTTAGCCCCAGCCTGGTTTAGCCCTTTTCGTCCCTCACAAGGAATTGCAATGTTCTGCTATTCCATCTTTCCTTCCTCTTCCTCTGGGTCTTGAATGAGGGAGGAGTGTGAGATTTTACAGCATTGCATGTACAACCATTCTCACTCAGGCTATTCTTAGCTCTCCTACTGATTTGTGGAGGATATAAACCTCATTTACCAAAATCTTGCTACTCTTTTCTGCTCAAACTTTCAGGGAGCCCATGGTGTTAGCAAATGGACCAGTAGAAAATTTATACTATCAATCATTATCTGACCATCTCTAACATCTCCACTGCACTTTTGTACAGTTAAAAATAATCCTTAAAACAAGGGGTACTAAATGATACCATTTCAACATCAATCTAACATCAAGCCAATTGCATTGTGCATGTGCTTCTTTTACATGTAGTGTATCTTTAAAGCTTACTTTAAAATGTATTATATTCTTTTATATTTTATCATTTCAAAGATATATTTCAGGTATGAAAGACATAGGCCACCCCACCCAATAAGTAACCGTGAAATGTTGTATATCTTATTAGACCTATTCCTCTTTGTCCCAGTAACAGTGAAACAATAACTGCACCTTCACTTTTGAGTACAGCAGCTGTACCCATGCTGGAAGCTGGTCATTTAAAATGGGGAATTTTTCATCCAGTGTCCCTACACTTTCTTCAATAAAGGAATGTCACAAACCTCAGGATTAGTGTTTACTGACCACAACATTTTCACTATCATAAATACCCTCTTTGTAGTTAAAATAAAATATAAAATAGTGATTATTCTTAAAGAACAGACAAACAACCAGACGGACAAATAGTTAGATAGATAGATGTGCATAGTTATGCCTGTCTCATAAAGGTACAAATATCTGTTAATTAAACCCCTGGATTAAATTATTGCATACAAGGGGGGAAAACGCTGCTTTATAATGGAGACAAAACATATATTAATCTAATTGCATAACTTGCAGATTAAAAACATTTTCTTTAGCAATTTATTTTAAGCAGCCAGAGGTCAATTAGTTTAATTTTAATTATTCAGTTAGTTTAAATATAACATGCACATATAGAATGGATTTATGTCTTTCAGATATTTCAAGCAACCGTTAGATATTTTTAATTATTTAGTGAGATCCGACACAACAAGGCAACAAAATTAGCTACTCTCATTAATCAGATTACTAAAATATCACCTAAATTTACTAGGCAAGAAGAATTACAGCTATATTATAAAATCTTATTGTCTTTTTAGACTGTAACTTCAGTTTCACAAAGCTTGACAGATAAAATGGCTATTGATTATTGGCCATTTGCTATCCATAAAGTATTGAACCAAAGCAATAATATTTAATAGTGGTGTCGTTACAAAACACATCGTGAAATTAAACGCATTAAGCATTTCTTTGTGGGATTTGTTTGGCTAAATGTTTCTCCAAGTTAATGATACAAGTTTGGTAAAACAATATGTAAGTTACTTGAAATGTATTAAAATACATAAAATGTTTGAAATGTTGAGTAGCAAAAACTTTTACAATTAATGTAAGCTTATGTTTATTTCTGGGAAGAGGAAGCGATGGAAAGTTAAACGTAAATTGCACCATACCTTGTTGATTGGCTGGTATCAAGTGTTCATATCATTTAGCTAGAAAGGGTCGCAAAGTGTAACTTTTAAAGTAAATGGTGAATTATGATTGCAACGTACCTGCACCTTCAGCTATAATTATTATTTACTGGTGGATCCCAGAATCTCCAAACTGACAGTGAAACGATTTTCCATCTAATTGATCTAATTACTGAAAAAATAAAGGTGCCATCTACTTTGAGAAAAGTTCCTGAAAGCAGAAAACGTTTGTAAAATATGTACTGGTGGATGTATAGCAACATTTCTGCGGGTGTCTCCCGCCAAATACTTATGATAATATTAAATTAGAGATATGATCCCAATCCCCGACGGCCAAATTTATCAGTTTAAATAAAACGATGTTGATCCGCAGAGAGACGTGTATTGTGTTCTGCTTATCTAGGTTAAGTGAACATATAAGGTAGGAACGCCACTTCTGCTATGTTTGACATTACATTCTCTTCATTACATTCGTCCATTTCTTTAACCTAGAATACTCAGACTTACAATAAAACATAAAAAGACACATTGGATCATTGTTGGTTTTAATATTTCTATATTTAGAAATGTAACCTTTTTAGACCCTGATGGGCTAATCGCATTTACGAGGCAGGATATGCAGAATTAAGATATATAAGACGTGGCAAAACTTATGCATAAAATGGGTGAAGCATAAAAGTAAAGAGTCACAATTTTACAAATTTCAAATTTCAAATAATAATAATAATAATAATAATAATAATAATAATAATAATACCATAAAATAAAGTAATAAAAATGCAGTCTGATAAATCTAAAGGGATTTAGATTTACTCTATCCAACTTGTCAAAAATATAAAACCTATGAAAGTTTGTGACCCAGGTTGTGAGCCTATTCTTTGATATGTTGATGGTGTGTCTAATGTCTAATGCAAATTTCATTGCATTTGAGTTATAATTATTACAGTGCTCTTGGAAAACTTACTAAATCTTCACTGCTATCCATATTCAAATCATGGCATGTTTGGGATCAAAGTTCAAGTTCAAGACTGCTTTTATGCACGTCAGTGCGCATGCGCGTACATTATTCACAACTGAAAAAAGCGCGGGCGTTTGTTGACTAAAACATGAATCCACCAGTACCACAATTAAATAAAACACATACATAATAACTTTTGAAAAATAAATGTAAATGTTGTTTTTAATACAGTTTGAGTACAGACATTGTTTAGAACACAATCCGATACATCACTTTCACCACGTTTCAAAAACATTTTTTATATAATATAATAATGATTTTAAAATGCCCATATCCCAAATCTGAATCTGAAATAAAAAATTCAACTGAGGTTTTGATATCTTAGTAGTCCTTGTTATTTATTTTAGACATGCTTTTAATGCAATAATAGTGAATTTATTTAGGTAGACCCGTTTGAAAGAAATTGCTATATTCCAGAAAAACAAAAAAAAATTTCTTTGAGTAAACACGCAGTGAGCAACTCATTGCCTTTATTTATATAAAAGCAGATTTAAAAAAAAAGAGATTTGTTGAAATATTGTAACTAACAACATTGGTATAAGTAAGTATTTGGAGTGGATTCTCTCGCACTAGGCATGCAACTATCTGTGAAATATGAATAGAAATCTATTTTAGCACAAATCTATGCAAATATGTGAAAGTCACTTTTTCGTCATTATTTTTTTCCAAAATGTATTTGGTTCATTTAAATAAATAAATAAATAAATAATCGTATTATCTCATCCTGAACGGTTCCATGACGAAAACGTAATTTACTAATTAAGACAGTTATGTGTAATATATTTAATTAAAAAATATATATTTTATAGTATGTGAATTAAAACTCAGCGGGTATTTGGGGAGCCTTTACTACGGCACAGACATACTTTTATAACTTCATATATATTAACAAAGATTTTAGCATTCTCACTTTGTACTACTGAACTGACTGGATGATAGAAATTATATGAAAATGAAAGAGACGTGACAGGAAGGTATGAAAAAAAATAACATATCTTAATCTTCTGAGTAAGTTTTAAATCGATTAAATTCAGGGATACAACAGAAGTGAGCTGCTCTCATTTTCATTTAGTTTGCACTGTATTTCAGGTGAAACATTAACCACTACTTTTACAGGAAAAATCTTCACAGTGAATATAACGATCCTAGGAGTGGCCAAGGAGTGGCCTGAGATCCTAAGCCATGTCTTGAGAAATTCTTTACAATCCTAAAACAAAAGTGAGAAGCTGTCAGGAGTGAAAAGGCTGTGACTGTGTCATCTTTCTCTACTTTATCCATAACCATTCATAACTTTTAACTTTTGTAAGTAGGCTTGTGAAAATTCCTACACAGTTTCATTTAACAGGCTGCAATGCTAGCTGCTGCAGACCATTCAATAAAGCTGACCTGGCTTAAGGAGAAAATGCTTTATCTCATTGCTATGCATATTTACATAATTATCATGTTAAGGAATTGAAAGTTCCACAGAAAGTGTTTAGCAAAAAAATCTACAATGACAATTTTAAAGTGGTCCTGATTCCTTCATTTTGAAAATCAAAACAATGCGATTTAAGTGGTTATTAGGCCCCCACACAGCTGTACATTTTTGTACTGATATTGGTATCTAGTTAATACACACTCTCTCATCATCTATACCGCTTTATCCTGTATACAGCGTCATAAGGGGTCTGGAGCCTATCCCAGGAGACTTAGGACATGAGGAAGGCTACACCCTGAATGGGGTGCCAATCCATTGCAGGACACACATACACATACACATACTCACACGCTAAAGGAGACATTTGAGAATGTCAATTAGCCTAATTTGCATATCTCTGGACTGTGGGAGGAAACCAGAGTAACTGGAGGAAACCGACCAAGAACGGGGAGAACATGCAAACTCCATGTGCACAGACCCGATGCAGGAATCAAACCTGGAACCTGGAGGTGCAAGGTGACAGTGCTAACTACTAAGCCACCGTGCAGCCTGGCATTTTAATAATTATGCCCATTACAGCATTGGGAGAATGCCTTGATTGGAAGAGCATGTCCTGTAATTGACTAGTGTCTTAGAGAGGGTGCATTCCTGCCCCAAGGTCATTATCCCCAGCATAGGCTTCAGAGCAGGCTGGTGATTGTTTTATTCTTCTCTCTCCCAGGGGTCCCAGGGTGACCAGTCTCAGTGTGCGTGCGCCACTCATATAGTAAATCTGTGCGTGTACCTTTTATTATAACATTGTGACCACACGTGTGTGCACATTTAATCTCAGAAAGCAGTAATTCCGTTAGTGTGTGTGTGTGTGTGTGTGTGTGTGTGTGCGTGAGTGTCATTAAATAGGTTCGTTGTTAAAGAACTTTCCCGACAGAGCAGTGTTTCCGTTTGTGTGTGTACTACACTCTCTTATTTGAGAAGAGGGAGGGGCTACTGTGTAAGACGAGAGGAGGGAGGAGGGAGGGAGGAAGTCATCCTACACAGTAGCCCGCTCCCTCCAAGCATGCTTCTGGAATGAATTATGCTTGCAATCCAAGATTTAACTGTATATTTTTCAGAGGCATCTGACACCTATTGTGAGGGTTCACCACTAGAGGGCACTGTGCCCGGAGTCTTGTTTTTCGCAGTTTTTGTTTGTAGACTCAGTTTCCCTTACTTACTTGTATTACATGAACACGTTATAGAAAAGTAGTGGTCAACATAAACAATGACGGACAGCTGTACATTCCCGTGGTCCCACACCAAAAATCGTCCCCTTAGAAACAGGTACAGAACTTCAGTTCCTAGTTCCTTAAACGGGCTTTCTGACATTTATGTTCATTGTGTTTCTGTGTTTGTGGAGCTGATTCTGTATAGTGAAGTGTTGTGTTTGTCTCTGGTTATAAGTAAGTACTGTTTTGTGTTTCCAGTGTTTGTTTGCTGCATGTTTAGGTCATGTATGTTTAGGTTCCTTGTATGTTTAGGTCTTTGTCTGTTTAGATACTAACCCAGTTAGTTACTAACCCATTAGTTCATCATCCACGTCGACCATAACCAGATTAGCCACTAACCCCACTAACCACTAACTCGGTCATTAAGTACTTTCTTGTCTCTAGTCCTGTCCTGTCTCTAGTCCTGTCCTGTCTCTAGTCTTGTCCTGTCTCTAGTTTGTTCAGTCTTTGTTTAGAGTCAGCTCCATGTTTAGTTGGTTTGTCTCGCTCTTAGCCTTTGTCTCGCTCTTAGCCTTTGTTAAGCTGAAGAGCCTTTGTTAAGCGGAAGAGCCTTTGTTAAGCTGAAGAGCCTTTTTTAATCTAAAAGAGCCTATGTTAAGCTAAAAGAGCCTAAGTTAAGCTATGTTAAGCTAATGAGTCTTTGTCACACAAAAGAGTCTATGTTTAGCTCTAAATGCTGTGAGTATAGTTTGAGTCCTTGGTTTGTTTCTTTGTTTGTTTAGTTTCTTTATTATTCCATGTTTTGTGTTATGTTTTGTTTAATAAAAGGCTCTTATTTACCATCATGTCCTCTGCGCCTATGCCTGCCTTTAAGCCCTCGGCAAGTAACATCAGCCTAATACCACCAAGATCGTGACACCTATCTGTAAGAATGACAGAGGAAACTTTGCCACAATGGTGATTCAATCCCATCTATCTCGTACTCCATTTAAACTTCCTCATTCTTGTGCTGCTTTGTAGTTTGACTCAACAACATGAAATAATTTGAGAGTGTCTTTACTCTTATATTAATATGGGTAAATATAAATTTAAGTCATAAACCTGTTCATAATGGAAGCTTTTCATATACTTAGTAAACCAAGCTCTTAATGGTCTAATCATTGCAAGATATTTTCCCTGTAATTCGTCTGTGTTATGGTAAACCTCAAAGACTAATTTTACTAATTTTATTTTGCTATTTTTATTTAGATGTTCAAAGAGTTGAGTAAAATTTTCTCACACCAAACCCTTCATGACTTGCTTGGTCATGGAGCAATCGTTTAAAAAATGTATATGTAATACAGTGCCTTGCAAAAGTAATTATATCACTTGAATTTTTCCACATTTTGTCACATTACAATCACAAATGTAAATGTATTTTCTTGGGATTTCTTGTAATAGACCACCACAAAGTGGTACATAACTGTGAAGTGGAAGGAAAATGGTAAATTGTTTTTAGATTTTTTTTTACAAATAAAAATCTGAAAAGTGTGGTGTGCATTTGTATTATGCCCCCTATACTCTGATACACCAAACTAAAATCCAGTGGAACCAATTGCTTTCAGAAGACACTTAGTAATTATATTATATTAATTCATTTAATTATTATAGTCCACCTCTGTGTAATTTAATCTCAGTATGAATACAGCTGTTCTGTGAAGCCCTCAGAGGTTCATTTGAGAACATTAGTCAATAAAAAGCATCATGAAATCCAGGGAACACACCAGACAGGTCAGGAATAAAGTTGGGGAGAAGTTTAAAGCAGTGTTAAAAAAATGTCCCATGCTTTGTTCCAAGTATTGACTCAGGGGGCCTGAACAGAAATGCATGCCACACTTTTCATATATTTCATCCATCATCCATCTATGAACCTCTATAATTCAACTGGACCACTAGAGGCCAATGGTGACCATTGTATTTATTCCCATTTTTACAACCTTGGTAGGACTTCTGGACAACATTCACATGCATATTAAGGAAAACCACTAAGCACAAGGAGAATGTTAAAACTCCATGCACACAGACCTGATTCAGGAACTGAACCCAGAACCTCTAGGTGCAAGGTGACAGTGAGCCACCATGCTGGCTTTCAAACATCATCAAAAATAGAGAGTTGGCAATTTATTGAAAACTGCATTTAAACTCAAACAGGCTGGTCATCAGCTGATCAAAAGTTTAAGACCATAGCCAAGTTAAAATCTGTGCAAAAATATGGCTTTAATGTCATTGTCTTTCAGACAGTCACACTATCATGATCTTCTGATGGCAAAAGCAAATAGGCTTTCTGTTGTTGAATGTGGCAGGATTGCTGAGCTGCACAAGTAAGGGCCCTTGCAACGCGGCATTGCTGCTGAGGTTGGATGCAGTAAGACAGTCATTTTAAATTTCTTAAAAGATCTTGAGAGTTGTGGGACAAAAAAATCAAATTGTGACCCAAATAAAGTTCACCTGCACTGAGCCAGATGATCCGACGGGTCCGAAGACACAGGCTGATCCTTGACCCAAATTAAGGGTCAAGTTATTAATGCTGACTGCAGCCCAATAACTATTGGGGAGAGAAGGGCTTAAAAAACAAAAAACGTCTTTGAAAGCCAAGCCTCTTCCCACACCACAAACTTGCACATTTGGAATTTGCAAGGGAGCACCAAACATGGGACATTGAAAGATGCAATAAATTCTTATTCTCGGACGAGAAAAAATTTAATCTGAATAGCCCTCATGGCTTCCATCAATACTGGCATGACAAGTAGATCCCACATTATTATTATTTTATTATTATTATTATTATTATTATTATTATTATGGGAAATGTATTGGGTAAGTGTACAAGTTTCAATGTTAACCTAATGTACAAGTTTTAATGTTTCCTAAACCAGTCAGTTAGAAAACTAAGAATGTAACTAAATACACCCACAAGAGAGTAGAGAGTTAAATTTAACTCCTATGATTTAAAGCAGATTTTACATAAATAACAACAGTAGTACCAGTGCTGTTATTATATTGTTTCTGTTAGATTGTTGGATTCTTTTCACTTCTTAAATCCCAATATATCTCATAGCTGTATTGTGAGACAACATAGTTTACGGGGAACAAGCTATTTTTGTCACCATTTCTGAACATTCCATTCCTTTAGGTTTGAATAATCTGTGATATTGATCAGTGTTGAACTGATTTGAATGGAAGTTGAATTGGTTTAAGGCATGATTAAACGTTTGCAGGAGTTATCATGGCAAATATGTGTTTAATGCTACCAGGTCTATGTTGAAGCCCTCTGCTGGCAGAACCAACTTATGAAGGTGATAATCTATTACTGTTACAGAATTACAGACTCCAAAGACAGAAATGCTGAAAACCTGAACGGGCGCTTTTATTGACAATGAATTATAACAATTTATGATGAGAAATGAGTAGAGAAGGTGAACTGGAGAGTCTTATCTGATATGGTATAACTGCGGAATGACACGGAGCCTGGAGAGATGAGGAGATGAAGAAATGCAGGGACGAGGAGACACGGAGACGAGGAGACTTTGTCCTTTGTCCGCATGGGAGACCAGACGCTGAGTGAAGGGAAGTGTATTTGTATTGTGGTGGTGATGTGGTTTAGGTATGTGTAATTAGAATTCCGGAGATTGTGAACATTGATTGGAGGCAGAGCCTGGTGTCTGTGACAGAACCCCCCCCCTCCATGGACCGCTCCTGAGGGCCGCAGGGCCTCTACCCCTGGGAGCAGGCATTTGTGGGTGTTGATAATGGAAATCCCTGAGGAGGTTTGGATCGAGGATGTCTGTCCTCTGTAGTTGTTGATGAGCTGAGTCCCAAACCCTCTCACTCTCCTGGAACCAGTGTGTTACTGCTGGTACTTCCGATGGTTCTCCATTGCAGGGAAAAAGTGGAGGTTGGTACCCGAATACCCACTGAAATGGAGTGAGCCCAGTGGAAAGTTGCCGGAGGGAGTTTTGTGCGTACTCGGCCCTGGCAATGAACTGCTGGTGGAGTGCTGGTGACCATTACAGAAGGTACGGAGTTATCTACCCATCTCCTAGATTTTGCATTCTGTCTGCCCATTACTTTTAGGATCCAGAAGATAGGCTCACAGTCAAACCCAGGAGTTGGAAGAAAGCTTTCCAGAACTTTGAAACAAACTGAGGGCCCCTATCAGAAATGATGTCCTCTGGGATTCCGAAAATCGGAAAAATTTGATTGAAAATGGTCTCTGCTGTTTCTTTGGCAGAGGGAAGACCCTTTAAGGGAACCAGATGACAGGATTTAGAAAAACGATCCACGATAACCAGTGTGTTGCCTCCGGAAGAGGGGAGGTCTGTGACAAAGTCTACCCTAGGTGTGACCGGGGACGCTGTGGAATCAGTAGGAATAGCAGTTTTCCTGAGGGTAAGTGTCTGGGGGTTTTGGTTATGGCACATTCCCGGCATCTCCTCACGTACCTTTTGACATGTTCGGCCATGTTAGGCCACCAGAAACATTCTTCCAGCTGTGAGAGGGTTTGATTGGTCCCAGGGTGACCAGTGCCCAGTGACGTGTGAATGTGGTGAATAAGTTGGTCACGCCGAGTTGTGGGAATATAGGTTTGATTGGGTGGACATTCTGGTAGAGAGGGCTCGGAGGCAGTGGCTTGATGGATTTCATCATCCAGTAAGGTTGGGGATAGAATGTTTTTGGGGGTAAAAAAGTAAAAAAGAGTGCCCAATGGGCTTGTTGTGGATTCAGACGCTTGGCTTCACGGAGGTATTCCAGGTTTTGATGGTCTGTGAGGACAGTAAAAGGATGTAATGCCCCCTCCAACCAGTGTCTCCATTCTTCCAGAGCTAGTTTTATGGCAAGAAGTTCTCGATTACCAATGTCGTAGTTCCTCTCTGCCTGGGACATCTTTTGAGAAAAGAAGGCACATGGAAGATACTGTGAGGATTTCCCCTGCTGCTGAGACAGTACAGCACCAACTCCTGACTGTGATGCGTCCACTTCCACCAGAAAAGGTTTGTTGGGGTCCAGGAGAATGAGGATTGGTTGCCGAAGTGAATGCACTCTGGAGGGCTGAAATGGTTTTCGTGGCCTCAGGAGTCCAGACTAAGACCTTGGGTTTGCCTTTTAAGAGATCCATGAGTGGGGATACGAGCGAACTGTAGGTTTTAATAAATATTCTATAGAAGTTTGCGAATCCTAAGAAACGTTGGCGCTGTTTGATGTTTGACGGAATGGGCCAGGATGGCTTCCACCTTCCTCTCGTCCATCTTGATACTGCGTGGGCTGATGTGGTAGCCAAGGAACTGTACGGAGGATTGATGGAAGGAACATATTTCTACCTTCAGAAATAACTGGTGTTTTCTGAGTCTCTGGAGAACCTCAGTTACATGGAGACGATGTTCAGTCTCATTCCGGGAGTAGATGAGGATATCATCGATGTAGAACAGCACAAATCGGTTCAGATACTCCTGTAAAACCTCATTCATGTACCCTTGAAATACGGAGGGGACATTGACCAATACGTGCTCCGGAGATCCAGCTTAATGAAAATTTGCACACCTCAAAGTTGTTCCAAGGCAGAAGGAACGAGAGGAAGTGGGTAACTAAATTTGACGGTGACCTAGTTTAGGGCACGGGTGAGAAGAAGTCTGGGATAACGGTAGATTGTTGGTCACTCGGGCTTTCTATAGAAGTTGTATTAATGGAAATGACAGGATCAACTTTCATACAATGTCCAATACAATTTTTCCTCCACTTCAGGATCTCTCCACTCTCCCAAGAGAGAATAGGTTGATGTTGGACGAGCCACGGGTGTCCGAGAAAGAGATGAGCGTGAATCGTTCCAGAACTAGAAACGCAATTTCCTCTTCATGGAGCCAACCCAATCGCATGTGAAGGGGAGGTGTGATGTGACGTAACCATCCTCCTCTTGCGGGAGCCCCAGTAACAGCAGATTTTAAATTGGGTTGAATTGAGTAACAGAGGTACTTTGAGTTGATGACACAAAGATGTGGAGATGAAATTGCCGGCTGACCCCGAATCTAGGAGAGCTTTCACTGTAACAGAGTACAGGGGAGTATCAATTATGACAGTAGTGGTTAGTGGTGCCAGAGGTTTACATGCATAAGAGATCTTGCTCACCAGAGGTCAAAGAGGTCGACGGGGACATGTCTGACGGACATGTCCCTGTTCTGCACAATAGAGACAAAGTGCCTGGGTCAACTGGCGTTGTCATTCTGAAGATGTAAGCCGAGAGAAGGAATGATGATTGAGCTAAATTGGTTCTGGTTCTGGAACTGGCGCCTTTTCTGGTGGGCGGAGAGCTGAGGAGTACTTTTGGATTCTAGGAATTCCGAGATACATTCTTGCAGACGATTAAAAACTCAGATGTATGTATGAATAAAGTGCCCTAATCCAACTGAATCATCATGCAAAGCGAGTTGCAGTCTCAGGTTAGGGTTGAGCTCTTGTCGGAATTTTGTGAGTAGAGCCACTTCATTCCAACCGTTGGAAGCTTCAAGAGTTCGAAAAATCAACAGATAGTCATTAGTAGAATCTTTTCCCTGATGTAGTTTGAACAATTTCTCTCCAGTAGTGGAGAAGTCGGCCGACTGATTGAACACCTAGTCACGTACTACATTCCCGTTTTGTTGCCAAATGGCTTCAGCCCACTGTAGTGCCTTTCCTGTGAGAAGAGAGATTATATATGCAATTTTCGATCTGGCAGTGGCAAACCTTTGGGACTGCATTTCGAAAGTTAGCGAGCATTCCGTTGTTAGGAGGAATCCGTTGCAATTCTCCGCCTCACCAGAAGGCACTGAGAGTGTCATGGTACTGGCTGGGTTGGAAGGTGACGAGGAAGAAGATGTTGTTGCCGGAAGTGTAGCGTGGGAGGTGAAAACTTGACAAAGTAGTTCCACCAGCTCTGAAATGGGGTAAGCACCCGTCGGATTCATCTTTTTGGTCTGGTCTTCTGTTACGGAATTACAGACTCCAAAGACAAAAATGCTGGAAACCCAAATGGGCACTTTTATTTAGAAATGAGTAGAGAAGGTGAACCGGAGTCTTATCTGATATGGTGTTGGAGCTGGTGGACAGATGATCACGAACGGTGGGAACTGTGGAATGACACGGAGCCATTGTTAGCTGTTTAACTAATTTAGAGTTTTGATGAGGAGACGAGGAGATGCAGGGACAAGGAGACATGGAGACGAGGAAACACAGAGATGAGGAAGCACAGACTGGAATGATCGCATGACGCAGAGATAGCATGAAGTCCTTTGTCCACATGGGAGACTAGATGCTGAGTGAAGGGAAGTGACGTGTACACTGTAAAAAAGCCAACTTATGAAAAGTTATCTAAATAAAGTTTAAAAAGTAAACTGAACTAAGATATTTTTATTTGAAATATTCAGAAATAATACTTAGTTTATTCAACAAATATGTTGCTTCAATGTTAAAAATTGTATAATACTAAAAATGTTTTGTTGAACTTACATTCAAATGTTAGTTTTGCGTTAAAGCGTGCATCTCTTGTTAGTGCATGCGCATATGGAGCGCATGGTAATTTGAAACTTCAACTGCTGGGATTCCTTAAAGAGCACCATCGCGCCAACAATTCAAAGCAATCCAGCATTTCTGCCAAATCATAGGCAAGTTATGTATTAATCTTTTTTTTATTATCATCTAACTTAACGTTAAATTATTTGACGTGTAAGCTTGGATGTTGGTGTCCCAAAATAACTATCTATTCGAATGTAGCTGCTTGTTAATGATTTTGCGGGGTTATGTTAGCTGTTTAACTAATTTATGGTTTTGAATGCTTGTGTTTGAATGGCAAACTCAAACGAGTAATTTTTTTATAAAAAAAAAAAAAAAACTCGAGTATTGCAATGAGTTCATCGTGATGTTTGCTTGTCACATGCATTTGCAAAACAAGGAATATAACGTTAACTTTAGGTCCTGTCTATCCTGTCGGCACTGTTTAAACATTGCGCATATTCTTAATGGTTTTGACAGTGGAACAGACAGAGAGAAACTAAGTATATCAAGAACGTTGTGTGACATTCAGGCATTGTATATCACTTGAGACGTTTGTTAATCGGTTACCTTGACTAAACGGCTAATAAATTGTATTGTGGCGCTGGCTATCCAGGCCAACTTAACTTGCCTCAAGACAGTTCACTAGCTGGAAATTACATTTTAAATATGTGAAATGGCTGAAAAAAAAAAAGGTTTTGCAAATTAGTAGTCCAGAAATGAAAAAAGAAGATATTGAAGTAATGCCATGCAAGTATTGTAAATGTTCAAATCCTGGCACAGAGAAAATGTTAAACTAAATTTAAAATTGTGTAAAATGGCTGTATAATATTATTATTATTATTATTATTATTATGCAAATTAGTTGTCCACTAATAAAACAAAAGTAATGCAATGCAAATATTGTAAATTTTCAAATCCTGATACAGAGG
>JAQMYJ010000016.1:2179230-2194199 GCA_030014305.1 Clarias laeviceps | reverse complement strand
GGAAGTTTACTACCGTCTAGTGCCTGAACGTGAAGAGGCTGGCTGAGTGGGTGAGATGGAATCTTGAGGCGGCTGATTGTGGAGGCTGCTATTAGATTTTGGTTGGCTCCAGAATCTATGAAACCGTTCATGACGTGAGGCTGATTATCATAGGTCAAGTTTACCAAGAACAGCGGTCGAGAATCTGGGAGAGGCTTAAGTTTAGGGCCCCCTTGTACTCCCAGAATTACCTGGGGGCCTGGGCTTTTAACAGACAGGATCGTATCAAGTGGCCTGCTTGGCCACAGTAAAAGCAGGAACCTTCATCGCGACGGCGCTGGCGCTCCTTTAGCGAAAGGCGTGTGTGGCCAATTTGCATGGGTTCAGGCAGGGTTTGATACAAAGGCCTGGTGAAGTCTGGGATGGAAGGTTGAGTGAACCCTGGGGTGTTAGGTGGCTGGAGGGGTTCCGTGTGACGATCCTGCTTACGGGTGTCGATACGAGCAGCAAGATCCATGAGCTCTTGAAGAGTGGAGGGAAGCTCTCGTGCTGCTAGTTCATCCTTTATGGGGTCAGCTAGTCCATGGAAGTAAGCATCAAACAGTGCTTGATGATCCCAGCCACAAGAGGGAACCAGAGTCCTGAAATCAATGGCATAGTCGTGCACAGAACGAGATCCTTGGCATAACTTGAGTAGTTGGCCTGCCGCCTGTCGTCCTGAAAATGAACGATTGAACACCCGCCTCATTTCATTGGTGAACGCCTCGAAGGTGGCACAGCACGGGACTTGGGCGTCCCATAAAGAAGTTCCCCATTCCCTTGCTCTGCCCGAAAGAAGAGTAATGATGTAAGCTACCTTCGAACGTTCTGTGGGAAAGGATGAGACTTGGAGCTCAAGCACGAGAGAGCACTGAGAAAGGAATGAACGACAGGTGAGTGGATCACCATCATAAGTGGGTGGCGCAGGGAGGCGTGGTTCATGGCGGGCGATGGCTATCGGTGGTGGTGGCAGCACCTGAGGAGTAGGAGGTGGAGTAAGGTGCAGCTGCTGGATCTGATTAGTGAGGGAGGTCAGCGTTTGCGTCACTGTGCGAAGCGCGGTCATGATGTGCTGAATATCCTGCTGGTGAGAGCCTAACAGTGCGCCTTGGTTTTTTAGCGCCGACTCCAGCTGCGCGATATCTGCTGGATCCATAAATGGCCAGATTATACTGTCACAGTCCGTGTAGGCGAGGTGAATCCAAGCGCAGAGCGCGTAAGAGAAGCAGCGCCGGTTGTTTTGAAATGTATTACGTGCTGATAGTTTTGTGAATGAAATGTCCTGCCGTTTGATGCAGAGGCACGGCGCGAGTCTTGAGGAGAGAATGCGGAAGAGAAGAGCCGATGCACGCTGAATGCAGGTCTGATCTGTGGGGAATTATCTTGGTTGTGGGTGTTCGTGGTATGCTGCCGTGAAGTCAAAGTAAGTCCGTGATCCAGAATCGTGGTCGTAAGAAGAGAGCAAGGGTCGATATCCAGAGAGCAGAGAAAACGATAATCCAAAGCGTGAGACGTGAGCGAGGTCCGTGAAACAAAGCGTGGGTCGAGATCTGAAGGTCAATTTAGAAATAAACGCTGGAAAACTGGGCATGAGAGCACACAATAATCTGGCAAGGAGTGGTTGTTTGGTGGAGAGTAATATAGAGTGAAGTAATGAATGGAGATGAAGAACAGGTGTGCATGAGCCAGCAAATGAGGCGGCAAAATGGAAGCACAGAAACGGAGGGTGGAATGGAGTCGCAGGTAATCACGGTTTGTTTAGACAGGTGGGCGTGACCTGGCGTGTCGTGACATAACTTGTGGACTGTTGTACTTTTACTTGTAGTAAAGTTAAATCAACATGCCAAAAATTTGTGCCAGTGTTAAATTAAAAACGTGTCATAAAGTGTTACCAGTATGTCAGATAAATTTGTTAATGCCCTGTTTCATATGAGGGAACATAGTTTTAGCGATATTAATATTTTGCTTACAAATTAGCAAGTCCAGAAGGTTTTAAGCATAACTATAAGTACACTATAAACAGCACGCACTCCAAATTGCCCTGTATTATATTTAGGCCATTTTCCCATTAATTTTTATGTTGTTAACAAACGTACTTAAATATAATTAATTTCATGTAATTCGACACAGAGGTCTTAACTTACAAACTCCGGCATATTTGAATATAACCGCGTTAGTTAGCTCATGCTAGGTCATATAGATCTAGTTAGCTAGCAAACACGGATACAAAACTCAATCTACAAAGTAGTTCGTCCTGACATAAATTATATATTTGCTCATGGAAGAGACATTTAACATATTAGTGTTAATTTCGTCAACAAATTTTTTTTTTTCCTGTGACTGTCACAGATATTAATGAACAGTGACAGTGACATCATGCAATATTGTTGATGAAAGAAGACAAGACTAAACAATCTGACTAATCACAATCTGCTGCGATACATGTTCATTCATTATGGCATGAGCAGCAGTGTTGCTGGTCACCGCTCGTGGCATATTAGGAGTAGTTTGCTGATGTTACAAGCTCTTCGTCATCACAGCAGTATTACTCAGGCGAAAGAGAAGAGACGATATTTGGGCCCTTTTTTTTTTTTTTATATTCAACCGGAGAAATAAAGCTGATGTGTAGTAAGATTGGAGGGGAAACAATGTGGGCCACAAAAAATACCACAAACCTGAAGAGATGCATACCAAGGCATACCATAAAAATCACCCAGTTTTACAGCCTCATTGTGGTAATTATCTTACCACGTGTTTACATAATTATGTTGTGATGTATTGTATTTTATTTTATTTTATTTTATAGTTAAACCATTGGCAAACACATTATGCTAATAGGTTAGCAAATGATTGTGACACATAGAAGCTGTCCCTCAACAGTCCAAGTATGTAAATTCATATTAAAAAAAGTTTTAAAACACTGTCCATACTGCTCCTATTGTTTTGTAGTTTAAAAATATGGACATGCAGCAGTTGTTGTGGGTTAAAATAAATGTAATTAGCTTTTTTCAGTGCCCCTTTTTTTCAGTGTGGCATGACAGATATGGGTGGAGTCACCAGTTCTACTAGAAGACATTTGTCAGTGAGGTGTGGTGTGATCAGTGCAAGAACTGTGACTGTGGACGATTGTGGTAGTCTCGATCTCTGAATCTGGGCCAAGTGTAGTGGCTATGCACAAAGATCAATCAGATTTGTTGGTCAGCTTTTTGGCTACATCCAGAGTCAATATTAACACTTTTGTTTAATTTACAGTGGGGAAAAAGTATTTAGTCAGCCACCAGTTGTGCAAATTCTCCCACTTATAATGATGAGAGAGGCCTGTAATTTTTATCATAGTTATACCTCAACTATGAGAGACAAAATAAGAAAAAAAATCTCATTGTAGGATTTTTAAAGAATTTATTTGCAAATTATGGTGGTAAATATGTTTTTGGTCACAAACAAGCAAGATTTCTGGCTCTCACAGACCTGTAATTTTTTCTTTAAGACGCTCCTCTGTCCTCCACTCGTTACCTGTATTAATGGCATCTGTTATCATTATAAAAGACTCCTGTCCACAACCTCAAACAGTCATACTCCAAACTCCACTATGGCCAAGACCAAAGAGCTATCAAAGGACACCAAACAAAATTGTAGACCTACACCAGGCTGAGAAGACTGAATCTGCAATAGGTAAGCAGCTTGGTGTGAAGAAATCTGCAATTATGTGGGAGCAATTATTAGAAAATGAAAGACATACAAGACCACTGATAATCTTCCTCGATCTGGGGCTCCACACAAGATCTCACCCCGTGGAGTCAGAATGATCACAAAAACTGTGAGCAAAAATCCCAGAACAACACGGGGGGACCTAGTGAATGACCTGCAGAGAGCTGGGACCAAAGTAACAAAGGCTACCCCCAATAACACACTGTGCTGCCAGGAATTCAAATCCTGCAGTGCCAGACGTGTCCCCCTGCTTAAGCCAGTACTGTACATGTCCAGGCCCATCTGAAGTTTGCTAGAGAGCATTTGGATGATCCAGAAGAGGATTTGGAGAATGTCATTTGGTCAGATGAAACCAAAATAAAACTTTGTGTTTGGAGGAGAATGAATGCTGAATTGCATCCAAAGAACGCCATGCCTACTGTGAAGCATGGGGTAGAAACATCATGCTTTGGGGCTGTTCATGTTTTTCTGCAAAGGGACCAGGACGACTGATCCGTGTAAAGGAAAGAATGAATGGCGCCATGTATTGTGAGATTTTGAGTGAAAACCTCCTTCCATCAGCAAGGGTATTAGATATGAAACGTGGCTGGGTCTTTCAGCATGACAATGATCCCAAACACACCACCCGGGCAACGAAGGAGTGGCTTCATAAGAAACATTTCTTATGAAATCACAACGTCTCCAGATCTCAAATAATCTTTGGAGGGAGTTGAAAGTCCGTGTTGCCCAGCGACAGCCCCAAAACATCAACTGGAATGGGCCAATATATCAGCAACAGTGTGTACCTTGTAAAGACTTAAAGAAAACGTTTGACCTCTGTCATTGACAACAAAGGGTATATAACAAAGTATTGAGATGAAATTTTGTTATTGACTAAATACGTATTTTCCAACATAATTTGCAAATAAATTCTTTAAAAATCCTACAATGTGATTTTCTGGATTTTTTTTCTTGAGGTATATGAAAATTATGAAAATTACAGGCCTCTCTCATCTTTTTAAGTGGGAGAATTTGCACCATTGGTGGCTGACTAAATACTTTTTTGCCCCACTGTAACTATGCTCTATATGCTTTTTTTTTTTTTTACTCCAAACAGTGAAACAATCTGAGAAGTACAGTTTTAAGATGTTTTAGTTATTAGAATAGGGCCCAAGCACTATGACATCATGACTATGACGCTCGGATAATGCTATTTTAATAGTGCTGATGCCATAAATGATGCCTGCTTGTTCTTCTAAGGATTATTATTAGGGCCCAAGCATTATGACATCACGCAATGACATCATAGTTATTACATCATCATCATTGCTATGATAGTTTTATATCCGAAATTGCTGATGTTATATAGCTCTGATTTCTAAAAGCGCTGATGTCATTGTGTGTGAAGGGCCCTCTTGTTCTTTTAAGGATTATTTAGGGCCCAGGCAATATGACATCAGCCCTATGTCGTCAAAATGTGTGAAGGGCCTCTTGTTCTTCTAAGGATTATTTGGGGCTCAGGAAATATGACATCAGTCCTACGTTGTCATAGTGTATGAGGCGGCACCCCCTTCTGCTACTTCTTGGGCTCCTGTGGCACCTTTACTCCTGCGCAGAGCCAGCCTTTGCGTCAGTGCCGCCGACGAGGAAAAGAGTGATAGGTGGAACGTGTTAAGCCCCCTGGTCGCAGCCGGGAAAGCCGTCCAGCCAACGGATGTCAAAAAGGGACTCCCGTCTGTGGTCTTGCCCAGAGAGAGCTGGGAGGGGCCAGACTTGGCCCATGTCAGCGGCAGGGGACATCTTCGGGAGTGTTCAGGAGCGCTTCCTCAAAATGCTCCAGTCTACCACACTGCCTGCTGCCACCTTTCACCAGCTGTATGCCCACATGCCAGCTTGGCTCTGCCAACAGACTTGCACATGCACACCTTCACTCCTTTTCTCCCCTTTCTTTCCATTCTCCCTCACCAAACCCTTTTCCTACCACATTTTCTAAATAAAATTACCCCTTTTACCATAAGACCTCGCCTCATGTCAGTGTGTCTGTGGTGCCACCCGTGCAAAAAGATTGAACCCATTACGGTGACATCATATTGAGTGACATCATAAGGTGATGCTTTTTGGAGGCCTTAACATAAAATTCCACCTATTCCACACACACATACACTCACATCTCTCTCTCTCTCACAGCACACAGCCACACAAACACACACACACACACACACACACACTCAACAAGTATTTAGGGCCCAAACTGACATCTGCCCTATATAGTGTGTAAAGTGTACAAGTTGATCGGTGCACCCGGGCAGCAATGGCAATAGCACTATCGCAGCCCCAGAATGACATGTTCAGCCATGATGATGCCTTAAACCTATGCCATATTCAGTGACATCAGCGTCCAGGGCTTTTTAGAGGTTTTAAAAGCACACAGGGGCCCACTCATCGTTGCTTGCAACTATATATTTTTCTTTTTTTTCTGTGCTTGTTTTGTTCATTAAAAAGGAAGAGAAATTAGAAATATAATAAACTTGTTCTACATTCATTAACATTTCTACATTTGTCACAAAGAGAGATTGCTCACAGTTCACAAAGTCCATCACAAATAATCAGACTAATTATTACAAAGATAATTATCTCTACTCTATGTATGAAAGTATGAAAAATGTGCTTAATAAATACAAATGCATAAAGCTATGATGTAATTTTTGATCACTTGCGATTCCATGGTAAAAGAATGATAAATAAATAAGTGTGAACACAAATGGCTAAATATTGTGATATGACATTTAAAAATGTGACTGTTAGCATCAAGAAAACAATATGAGGTAATGCAATTGTTGCTGCACGGGCAAGCAACAGGGTTGTTATTTTAAAATTTACAAATCACCTCTTTTCATTCTTGGTCATCACAAAGTTACATCAGTACAAGTTTAATGTTCCTAAGCAAAAAAAATGTTTTGACTGGTTTTTATTGTGTATATTTTACCTTTTTTAAATCTATTTTACTACCAAAAGTCTTCATATCTTTCATATTTTGTAATAAAAAAAGTGCTTCCAGGGTCAAAGTTGAATAGACTGAGTGGCCATTTGAATCAACACTAGCACCAACAGATCAGTAACAATCTATAGTATATTCTTGTAATAATAGTAATAAATGACATTAATGTATATTAAATATTTTTTACCTACAAAAAAGATTTCTTAAAATTATTCATTGACGCTGGCAGCATGATGGCATAGTATTTAGCACTATGGCCTCGCACCTCCATGGTCAAGGGTTGATTCTCAGCTTCTGTGTATGTGGTGTGTGTGTGGGTTTCCTCCAGGTGCCCCAGTTTCCTCCCACAGTCCAAAGACATGCATATTAGGCTATTTGCCGCTTTTTCTGTACGGTGTTTGATAATTAAACATAGTGTTTGAATGAGTGCCCTGCAATGGATTGGTACCCTGTCAAGGGTGTCCTACTGTAAGTCTCTTGTGGTAGGCTCCAGGTCTCCTGTACGGGATATATATATATATATATTGATGCTTGTTTGATTCAAATGCTTTAAAATGCCATTGATAGAATAATGGAAATTTGTCATTGATGTGACATTAAAGCACCAGTGACAATTAATATCTCCTGTGACAAAGTATTTACACCACATTACTTCATATTCAATAATATTAGTTACTACAGTCACAGTTTCAAAATAGAATTCAAAATTCAAAATGTAAACATTTTGCTGGTCTGAAAGTCAAGATATTTTGAGAAGGACACAGAAACTAGTCATTGTGTTAAAATAGCAGGAAAAATGCTGCATTTATTTTTCATTTGTCTTACATTTACATAACCTGCATTTGTTCAGTATACTTTCAATCATACTTCTGGCTGCAGTTATATTATATACTATATTAGATATGCCTGTGACTTCACATGGAACATAATTGCACACTCATAAGCACGTTTTAAAAAACGTTCAACGGCATCTGTCGAATTTTGAAATGAACTAAAATTTTTATGTTACCATGAACAGTGCGGAATAAAGGTGTGAGGTCATGTTTATTATGTAGATTTAAAATGCACACTCATAAGCATGGTTTAAAAAATGTACAGTGCAATCTGTGGAAATTGGAGATGACCTAATTATTTTTTCAAGGTAATTTTTTTTTCATAATAGCACATCTCTTCCCATCCACCGATTGCAATGAAACAAAATCTATATGTTACCTCAAGCTTGACCAAATATAACTGTGAAAACCCCATTAAACTTTGTTCAGTAGATTTTTTTTACATGATGCATGAACAGAGAAACAGACAGAGAAAAATTCCAAATCTTGAAGTGTTCTATTACTCATCTAACACCCCCCTAAACAATTTTTCCACAAATAACTTCAATTTACAGACACGCTGATTTTACAGTTCTAATACACAATTCTACACAAATCCCATGTTGTGCTTTCAAAAACAAATGTCTTCTAAAACATATTTGCTTTTATTGCATGCTATCAAACACTTTTTCCAAGTCAACAAAAGAATGGTTACAGGTAATAAAGACGGACAACTGAATCGAGGTGCATTGTCTTTGCAGTGTCTACTTCAACTCATTTAACAAGCGAATTATCAGTAAACTAAAAATTTAAATAGGCATAGCTTGTTGGTTGCCCAACAGGCCTATTTTAATTGAACAAAGCCTGCATAGCTCACCTAAATTTTACGTCAAGAAATTAGATAGTTCTCATACTGAGGAGTTAAAATGTGTTTAAACGTGGAGGGGAGGGTTCTCTTTTCTGTGTGTGGGCCCCAAGAAATGAGTGTGCCATAAACATGCCAGTGACACTGCAGTGCAGGTCACTGTGGTTTGACATGCAGGTGCCCTTTTTACACAGCTGTTCAAAAATGGACATTTTTACAATCATGCACAAGAGGAGATCTCTCTGTATATATATATATATATATACACAGAGAGAGAGAGAGAGAGAGAGAGAGAGAGAATGTGTCAAGACCAGACCGAGAGGTAAAGAATGGATGAAAAACAGCCTGACATCAGAAATGACTGCTGCTGGAATATTTTTAAAAAAGTCCTAGTGCTACAATTGCAGAACTAAAGGTGCCAAGATCTCTTGTTCCTCCTCTCTGTAGTGATAGTATCCAAGGTTTATGTTTTTATTTCCATTACTTACTGCATTAAAAGGTACTATTTGGTACCTTTATTTTTGAGAATATAGCTTTAATAGAAGGCCTTTTTGGTGATGTAGAGCTAGAAATGAGGTCTGCTGTTTAATTGTTTGTTTATTAGTCTGTCTGTCTGTCTGTCTATCCACAGTTATACATTTTCTGGTTTATTTTCCATGAACTAAATTTCGGTCTGCCTGTCCGTTGTCTGTTTAACTTTATTGTCTGTTTTTTGTATTATTTATCTCTGTTTTGTTCCTTGTTGGTTTATCTATATTTTTGTCTGTCTGTCTCTCTGTTTTATTTGAATTTTTAATTCTCTCTCTCGCTGGCTCTGTGTGTGTGTGTGTGTGTGTGTGTGTGTGTGCCCCCTAACTGTGACAAGATAAACTACAAGTATGTTTTCCCCCTCATCAAACCTGCCTTCACCCCTGCCCCACTTTTTAAAACTAGCTGTTCATTCATAAAAGCGCAGCCCCTCCCCCTCCCCCCAGACCCCTACACCTCCCTATACAACGTTTTTTTTTTTTTTTTTTTAACATTTACTGTGGGTGGAAACAAGATGAGAAGTAGGGATGTGCCCCCTGGCAAGAAACGGGGAAATGTATAAAAGAAAAAGAAAAGCTATTTTATTAAGAGAGAGAGGAATCTTGAGAGAATCTTCAGAGAGGCCTATTACACACAGGTGATCGATTAGCTCGTGCAGGGAAACAGACGGAACTACTGAAGCTTGTTTTATCTCAAACTCGTAAAATCTGTCTCTCTCTCCTTCTATCGCTCTCTCTCTCTCTCACACACACACACACACACCTTATGATGACCTTCTATTGCTGCAGTCAGTCAGTTTTTTTTTTGCATTTAGCCAGACCTTAAACATTATATATTTGTTAGTTTGTCAGTTGGTCCTATGCTAATGGAGATATTTGGTTCCTACCAAGAAAAACATTACACACCTCCCATGGCTCTCACTCTCTTTTTCTTACATACACACTAGAAAACCTAAGAAATGCGACTCAGTAAAACGCCTGAGCAACTGCCTCAGACACCAAATCACACAGTTTATGGTCCTGCTGTCGATGTGCACACTCACTGTGTTTTCCTTTTCCTTTTTTCACCTGGCTTTACTGCTATTTCTGCACAGAATGCAAATAGAGCACACCGGTGCGGACGAGAGAAGCTGCACGACTCATCCACTTTTATTATTTTTTGATTAAGAACACCAGGTCTTCAGTTAGCACCCAGTGTGATACTTTTACTCATATCAGGCTGTACAGTCTGTGTGTGCACATGTTTGCAGTTGTTACATATAGTACAAGACCAATTATTACATGCAGAACTGCATATCCTTTTATATATCACTTATGTAATCCACTAACATCTATAACTGGAGTTACATTCATTTTATTATTTTATTAATAGTATTATGTTTTTATACCACTTATATAATTTTTGAAAATATATATTTATATATCTTTATATATTTATATTTATATAGATCTGTCCATTCATCTTTGAAGATTCGGTTTTCAAAAGTTACATACCTTTTTTGGAGTAAGCCATGCAGTGGCGGCATGGTGGCTTAGTGGTTAGCACTGTCACCTTGAATCTCCAGGTCCTGGCTTCAATTCCCTCATCAGGTAGAGTTTGCGTGTTCTCCCTGTGCTTGGTGTGTTTCCTCTGGGTTCTCCAGTTTCCTCCCACAGTCCTAGAATATGCAGGTTAGGGTAACTGGTGTTTCCAAATGCCTCTAGTGTGTGAATGTTGACCAGAGGACAATGGTTATACAAATGGGAACAAATACAATGGTCACCATTGTATTTATTACACTATCGTATTTATTGGCCTCCAGTGGTCACCATTCTCCTCCACGGTCTCTAGTTGGAAGCCATGTTATGTTGCACATTTGTTTTTGTTTTGTGAGGGTCTCTTTGAAGGGGTATTAGCTTGTTTCTGTGCCTTCCGCATACTCTGTGTATTTACGGTAAATTACGTTGATTGACTCTGTTAAGTGCCGTGTATAGTGCTTGTTATTCACTTTCCGCTCTTGTAGGTGCTCAATTTAAATATAAAGTGTTGATTCCCATCTTCGTGTGCATGGAGTTTGCATGTTCTCCTCGTGCTTTGTGGGTTTCCTCCAGGTACTCCAGTATCATCCCACAGTCCAAAGTCCTGCAGACTAGACTAATTGGTATTCCCAAATTGCCCATAGTGTGTAAATGAGTGTGAGTACGTGTTGTGCCCTGTGAAGGATTGGCACCCTGTCCAGGGTGTACCCCTGCCTCGTACCCAAAGTCTTCTGGCATACGCTCCAGGTCCTCCGTGACTTTGATAAAGCAGTAGAGTGAAAGTGAGTGAGGGATATAATAACAGACTGCATACTCAACACATCTTAAAGTTTATTTCATTATTGTGTAAAGGTGAGTATCTTCCATAGATGCTAAATATATCCTGACAACAAACAGGAGAACAAACTTAAAGTGATAATTAAAATTTCATTATGTCATGTCTAGCATTAAACATGTCTCAAATTAAGCACAGGGCTGGATACAAAAAGCTACAGTTTCTTTTATCATTCCTAGAACAAACAAGCCAGGAGGACAAATACCAAATCAGCATCAAATAGCAAACCAAAAAGGTAATGCAATCACCAGCAGAGGAATGTCGACAAAACAGGAATCAAAGGAAGCAAATAAACAATGTATTGCCCCACCCTTCACTGGCACCTCAGTAGAGTTATTGGGTGTAACCTAATGCCTCTGCTGCTTACTGTTGCCTCTGGCAAGTTCATTAGGGAACTTAAATCTACATCTGGATTTCTGTAAAGGGGCTCTGTCATCACTACAACAACTGGGAAAAAATCTTTTTAAATAACGATTCTCCATCTTTTCATTATGATTCTATCAACATGCAAAATTTACACCAAGGAGCAATGCTACGCTTCTGGAGACTCCTTACTAACACCTCCTTTATTTAGACAAACAACCTTTAAACGGTTGTCATTCTTTTTTTTCTTTCTTTTTTTGGGGGGGGGGGGGGTATTCTTCTTTCCTTGAAAATGTAATTTAAAAAAAAGAAACTATATATGTATATATATATATATATATATATATATATATATATATATATATATTGCTGCCGTGGCAAAACAAATTTCCCACTTGTGGGACTAATAAAGGTTTATCTTATCTTATCTTATCTTATCTTAAAACCATCTGGATCCAAAAATCCAAAAGTCAAGACTAGATTAATAATTTAAACAAATGATTTCATTAAGAATATCTGCATACTACTCTTTGTTTTAATTACAAGAATCATCGTCATTATTCTATAGTCATGTCAGGCAGCACAGTGGCGTAATGGGTAACACTGTGGCCTCGCTCCTCCAGGGTTGAGGGTTCAATTCTCTCCTTGGGTCTATGTGCATGGAGTTTGCATGTTCTGCCTGTCCTTGGTGGTTTTCCTCCAGGTACTCCAGTTTCCTCTCATGGTCTATAGAAAGGCAGATTAGGCTAATTGACGTTAATCGAAAGGCTAATCGAAAGGCAGATTTAGCTAACTGACGTTTCCAAATTGTGTGTGTTTGTGTGTGGCTGGCAATGTATTTGCATTCTGTCTAGGGTCTACTCCCCTATGCTCTTAGGAAAGGCTCCAAGCCCTTGTGACCCTGTACAGGATAGGCAGTATAGACAATGGATGGATGGATGTAATCATGTCGAAGCAACCATATTAACAGAATAAATACACAACACCTTTCTGCAAATACACTGTATATTATAACAGTATTTATAATGTACAATGATCCAGCAGTAACACACCATAACCTGTCTATTTCTATGTTAAATCCTCTTTAATAACTGGTCTTAGGCAGTACAACCAATGTGTGGTTTACTATTTGAAGTGAATTGAGACATCATTTGCTTTTATTATTTAAATTTTATTTTCAGAGTGTAGATAAGCAAGATATATATATATATATATATATATATATATATATATATATTCTTTTTTTCCTTAAATTAAGAGGGGCTTCCTCCTGGCTTCAAATCAAACCAAAACATCCAAAAAAAAATTATTTTTTATTTTATTTTTTTTGCTGTTAATGGGTAATTTGAAAGTTTTCTCCTTGGATGTCTGTGTAGAATTATGATTGCAGAAATTCCATCATTCATCAAAGTCTTTTAGTTTGAAGATTTAGTTGTGTGAAAATTCAAGCTCAACTTCTCGTCCTGAATAAGTGTTTAATAACTATAAATGTACTGCAGGGGGCAGTACAGACCCTCCAAACTAATCAACTAATCAAAATGCTTAAAAGATCAGCTGGTGAAGCTTTTAGAAAAAATACATTCGTTAGAAATTTGTTAATGTTTTTTTGCCTCAAACATTCTGAAATTTCTTATTTAATAACAAAAAATTATTAAAAAATAAAAAAATAAATAATAATAATTACGTTTGCACTAAGAGGCCAGATATATGGTATTTACATCAAATATTATATTGTGAGTTGATCGTAATAATTACATTTAAAGGTCTTTATTATGGTCTTGTAAAAATCTTTAAACAAATAAATATTTAAATATAAAAATATACACCCACACCCATACCCACAACAGATAAAATGGAAAAAAAAAACTCTGCATGACATCATTGTCCATGCGGTGTAATTTACACCAAAGGGAAATGTGATTAAAATTAATTAAGAGACACGGCCTAGTTAAAAAGGAGGATTACTGGTCAGACAATGTTACCTGTCATCCACCCACCTTACATTTTATCTATTCCTTCCTGACCACGTTAACCACATCATTCTTACACATTCATACACACTCAAAAAGAAAAGAAAACACATACACATGGATGCACACTGATGCTTTAAGATGATGTAATGTTTCACTTTCTTCCCTACACTTCTCTCTCTCACTTTCTCTCTCTCTCTAACACACACAGACACACACGTCCTGCACCAGTTCATCATTAATATTCCATCGCCATTCCTCTGCAGCACTTTGCAAATGGAAGGCTGGACATAATTTCCCTAAAATGCTGCTTTTTATCGCCTATTTCTCCTTCATCAGAGCGGCAGAGGGCGATTGATGGCTGACAGCATGGCATTTTTATGGTCAGATTTATGGCCTCACCTTCTTTACAGCTCACACTCACCAAAACTGCTTATTTCTGTGAGAAGATTTAGTCGCAATGGTGTGTGTGTGTACAGAGAGAAATAATTCCATCGAGTTCAAACCCAATTTGACTTTCTGGCCCAATGCTTTCAGGGATAAATGCAACAAACACCTTGATATGTTACATCCAAACAAACCTCGGCGTCATAATTTCACCTAATTGTATGAGAGAGAGAGAGGCAATAAACAGTGATAATACACAATTACTGATACTGGTCTTTGTTCTATTTTCATTGTAGATGATACAGTTATCACTGCTTTAACTTACAAAGACTAGAAATGTATTAGTGATAAGTTTAGATTGCCACTAAAAGGGCATTGCAGTTTTAGCTTGTGTGGTTGTAAATTATATTTACTGTTAAATTACAGCAAGTGATGAATCAGTACTTAAAATATTGTGATTTTTTCCCAATAAATGTGTGCAACCAAAAGACTTGACAGAGACAACCCATGATCACTAAATGAGATCAGTTTATTTTGCATTAAGACTGCAAAAATGTGAGGAAAGTTTCTTGACCAGAGTCAATGCTATTTACTAAGCAGTTATAATTCATGTAAATGTTGATGGTATTTGGTTGTTAAGTTCTGTTCCATGATCCAGGAAAAGAAATGTCCTGAAATAAATGCAAGAAATAAATGTACACAATCAGGATGTAATGAGTGGTTGAATTAGAATGTACTTAAAATCACACTGTGTTATTTGTGTCAGCTTTATAGTAGAAATGCTAATTCAAGTACAAGTAAAGTAAAAAAAAAAAAAAAATCCAGAATGAATATTCATGTAGAATTTATCTTTCTGTCTGTCCACAATCTAAAATCAAAATACAAACCAAAACAAACATATTTTTATGTGTTTCTGTTTAACAGAAACCTGGATTAAACAGGACGAGTATGTAGCTCTAAATGAAGCTAGTCCTCCTGGATACAGCTAC
>JAQMYJ010000016.1:2160116-2173524 GCA_030014305.1 Clarias laeviceps | reverse complement strand
TAACGTTAAGAGAGAGGTTAAGGTACAACTTAAGAACTACTTAGCGATAAGAAGCTTTCGAGAAACCGGGCCCAGTTCTTTGGTCTTCCCTGCATTTTCTGGGGGCAGTTCCATTGGCACCAGTTCACAAAGTTCTGAATCAGTCTAATTACAATAATCTTTGTAATTAGAACATTTTTCTGTGTAACAACATTCAAAATTCTTGTTCTAATTTGCTGCCATTGACTCACTACAAAACTGATTTATCCATTGGGACAAAACTGCAGGAGGTGGAATTATATACGTTTTGCGAAATCACCAAATTCACACTGAAATAACAAATTTGATGTAAGAGACAATTAAAAAACATTCTAACTATATTTGTCAAACTTGACACACAAACATACAAAAAAGCCTTTTCTACATGTCTACAATTAACATCACCTAATCTGAAAAAAAAATAAAAATCTATATCCCAGGGATGCATTTTTAAAATGATCTCATCTAAGCAAGTACAGTAAGCTATGCAGAAGTGAACACCAGGTAAATATCAAGCAGACATAAAGAGACAATTTTAACTAGCTATATTTTATAAAAAGCTGTTTTTGAGTTTCATTAGTTTGCTAATTACATTAGCTAGGTAATTTTAAGTTTAGGTTTTAGTTAGTAAATTCATACTGTACATTTCTATGTGCATAGTCATCAACCTGGCCTTTGAACACTATACTGACTATTGCCTATAAGTTATTGTAGCACTGAGATGTGTTTATAACAACAGGCAATTTATCCCAAACTTCCACATGATATGTTGAGTTTATCAAAGAGCCTTCATTCTGTAAAATATCAAAAGATCCTTCTCCAAGTTGATGGATTTATTCTCCAATATGGTGGATGGATTTAGTTTTTTTTTCTTTTTCTTGTTGAGGAAAGTAATGTAGAAAGATCATAAATAATGAGCCATACTTAAAAAAAAGTACTCAGCACAGAAAGGTCATCTGGATTTTTCACCATGGAAAGAAAAAAGATGAATTTGTCCACTTTAAAGAGTATGCCTCTCCGGAAAGGTTTTGCCACATCTTGAGTAAACTACAAACAATTCCAAGTAAATTCCATTAAATCTTTAAATACATTTCAATGAAATGGTCACTGAAAACAAAAGAACATTTTCATCTAAGGCCGGAGTCACTTTAATGTCTAAAATGTAGCAGCACATAAATGCAAAAATGCTCTCTATAATTAAGATATTTAAAGTGAAAGCTCACAGAGTTGGGAAATGTCAGACATCTATAACTGCAACCTCAAAAACCATCAATCACTCTGACATTGCCAAAGCTGTCTCAAAATCACAGAACGCCTCCGTAAAACCTCCAATTACGGGCCCTTATCACGCTTTACAGCTCGTCTGTTGTGATCCTCGACTTGGACAACATCGATGTGGTTACAGATTAAAACTCTAAAATCCTCTTTTTGTATCTAATGAGCAACAGATGCTGGTTTTAGTGGCCAATACATCATACAGTACATTTTCACTGCAATCCATGATATACAGTATATCATATAGAATGAGTTTACTGTGTGTTCTACTTCCTTATTTAGTATTAATTTGATTGCTGCTTATATGGACTTTATTTTCCTTCCTTTTCATCCATTTTATTCCACTTCAGTCAGGTATCTCCTGGAATATGAGCACAAATAATGATATATACATTTTTAAAAGATGTAAGTGGTATTAGGATATAAATGTCTCCCTGGTTTGATCCTGTAATGGAATAGAAACGTTGAGCCCTTCACCTTGAATTTACCCAAATAGATCTTTGCAAATCCAGTCTATTTTGAGAGGTCAGAGGAAACCAAAAAAACCCAGAGGAAACAAACATAATCAAAATGGGAACCAGGACCAAACCAGGGAGACAGAATGAACGTCAGGCAGACAAAATGGATGTCAGAGAGATGGAATGGATGTTAAATCCATTTCCACCCTGACCAGAATAAAGTGATTGCTGACAATAAATTAACGCTTACAATTTCTACCTGTAAGAAGCATTCTCAGGAAATGTTGACAAAGAAAGATGCTTTTTTGAGCAAGATGCCATACTTTTAATCAAATCATTAGATTTTAGACATTTGTTAAGTACAAGGGATTCAGTTTCAATATGTGGTGCTGTTTTGCTGCTGGTAATTTATTAAAGCATACTCTGTATTGTCAAGGGCATGGCCACACCTTTTACACCTTTTACAGCCACAAAAACAAAATTCATAGCTTACAAACCACACAGGTGTTATATATCCTTTATTATAATGATAGCTAAAAACAAACCAGTGTCATGCCTCCAAATAAGCATACAATAAATTGAGTAATGTCTGCTCTTCTGATTGTTGGTTGTGGGCTATGATAATATTGTATTAATGGGGTGACTATGCTTCACATTACAGTGCTGCTGGCCACCCATAGTCACCCCTTGGTTCCAACCATATGTTGAAAATTCAAATCAGACGTAATCAGTATTAAGATTAAATAATTAATCATTCATTAATCTCTTAAGAATTCTACAAAAATGAAATGAATAAATTATAACATTGTTACCCAAAGCATCAGTGGGCATTAAAATAAATGAATATATAAAAGATAAATAGGAAGAACTTACCATACCACCTGAATTATGGACATAAATACCCATGAAGGTTAAAGGATCTGTTCATAATGGATTTGTTTTGTGTAAGATGATGAAATGTGTTCATCATTCATAATAATTCATGTTTCAACATTGAAAACTCCAAACCAACAAGTACCACCCAAAAAGAAAGAATGAAACACAAAAAAGAAAGGAGTAAGGAAGTGAAAGATCTCTATGCGCTGCAGATCTTTGACAGAGGCGTGTATCAGATGGGCGATCAAACACTAATCGTTCCCTTTTGGCCCTCAGAGTATAAATCTGTCATTAATTGTGTGGAATTACATCAAATCCAGAACATTCTTTATGCGGCGTGCGAGTCGGCGACAGTTATACGACGAGCAATGCAGCACTAAACAGATGGGGCAGTTCGGCTTTGCATGCTAACTATCCTTTTCACTGCCTCTCTCCATTTTTATCCCACCACCCTGCTGCTGAGCGTGTGGGTGTGTGTGCTTTGTGTACAGCCTCTTGTGTATTCTCATTCCTCAACAATCACCCTTTTAATGTTTTCCTTTTGGTTATTTCTTCTGCTGTCCATTTTCTTTTTTTTTTTTTTCAATAAATCTCACTGCTCTGTGTCAATCACACGCAATTCTTTCTCTTTTTTTTTATCTTACACTTATACCTATATGCTTTATATGCTTATTGACCTATATGCTTTATTTAAAATTTTTGCTTTTCTTCTCAAATAAATAAAGAAATAATTAAATAAAAATTACACTGCACTATAGAATAACATCCAACATTCAACTTCCACCTGCTTTTTCTGTCACTTTAATCCCCCCTGTATGACCTTGACCCTGAATTTTGCCTTCGATTATGATTTGCACTGACATCCTGGCACATAATCAAGCAGGAATACGCCAGCTGAGAGACCTATAAAGACCAAAGCAATCGCTCTAGGTTTTCCCCCAAAGATTCATCATGCAAGTTATCTGAAGTATAAAAAGAAATAAAATCCAGGGATCATCAAGACTTATACAGTAAGCTTGGGAACGTTAGACCTTTTAGACTGCAGTGGAAAGTAAAATAAAACAGTAGCAGTCAAAAATACTCCCTGACATGAGATGAAATGCTTTGAGTTGTGATTTTTAACCCACAGAAGTAATCATAACAGAGGGACATTGGTTCAACAACTTAGATATCAAAACTAGGGTATATGTTTTAAACTTAAAGTTTTCTGGCATTGTCAGGACAGAGGTTTTTGTGCTACTTTGCGGTTTACTTGTAATTAAGAAGAAAAATAGCAGCTGGTGAGGGATCATATGTTTATAGCTGCTATAATGTAAGTGACAACAAGAGATAAATTGACAAAGCTAGAAATGTTTACCTTTTAAAATTTTTATAGTTATTTTTAGATTTTTAGATTTTTATTTCTTTAAAGCTGCTTTGTGACAATGTTCACTGAATTAAGAGCTCCACAATGTAACTATAAACTGATAAATACTGTGACATGTCATTCTTTAATAAGAGAAATAATGACAGTGGTTTAAGAGCTATAGTGGCTTTTACAATAAAAATATATTCAACATTATCATGTTAAGCATAACTCATCTCTCTCACTAAGAGAGTAAGAGTGTGCCCATCTCACTCTGTTTCTCTTTCTCACACATACTTGTCTTGATTGATTTTTTTCTAGTCATCTACTGAAAACATTTTTGAACTGCTGTAAAACACCAACATCACCCCTCTGTACAATCAAGTTGACAGAACGGTCCATTTAGGGATGGTAGCGATTTTAGAAACAAGGTAAACCAACAGGAAGTGTATAAGTTCCTCACATGTATGTTGTTTGATTAATTTGTGATTAATAATATTTTGCTGCATTTCTGGGGTAGAGATTTTTTCTCATAGTTCCAGGGTTTCGTGTATGATCCTGAGTTTGGGTTCCTGTATATACTCTATATGTCCAATAGATTCTTCCTGGTTGCCTTCCTGAAACATGCCGAACAGTGGGTGTCAACTCTAATTTACCCTGGGTGTGAACGAGTGTGTAAATGTGTGTCTAGGGTGTATTCAAATCCACCAGAACCCAGAAGAGGATAAAGCACTTAGAAAAGATAAGATAAACTATTTTATAAGATAAATACAGCAAAATTAAATGCTGAAGAATACATTTTTGTTTACTTTTAAATCTTAAAATGTGTTTATAAAATTTGTTTCTGTGTCACTTCAGCCATTACTCTTTCAGAACAATGGAATATTTTCTGCAAATCAGGTTTTTGTCCTTTATTATTAAAAAGTCCCTATTTCTGATTTCACAAGATTGACAAACATCTTCCTAAACAAATCCTTCATCACTGATTAATCACTAACTTAAACTAATTGAGTGCACTGATTGCAGTGAAAGTCATTCTCTAATAAACATGGCACACAAAGGAGAATGAGCTCCCCCTGCTGCTGGTTTTTGTATCAGCAAATGATTTCTTCCTCTTTAGCTACATCTCAGTGATGATTAAAGCAATGATGACGTCTGTAGAACTGCTTGGAGATGATATGGTGTAAAGAATTATGTAATTTTCTGATCTACGCCACAAAGCCATGCATTAAGTCACTTTTCAGTGGTTTCAGTTTGATGTCTTGACCCACATCTGTGACACTAACACAAATCAATTCCACATGGCCACATGCTGTCTGTCTCTAACTTTATTATAAAATGCCCAAACACACACACACACACACACACACACAGTTCATTCTCAATGCTGCAATTTTAATAAACATTTTTTTTCACACCTTCTTGTTTTCATTGCTTGAGGTGAACACTGTTTTTTTCTCTTTGTTGTCATCTGCTGCAAAGTGTCTGTGTTTTGATGTAAAACTTAGTAACCCAGTGTAAGGATCTATCCAATGACGGAAACTTAAGCACTTTTGTAAGTCTCTCTGAATAAGATCCATGCCAAATGCCTAAATGTTAATGCAAACTCAAACCTGTGATTCACCTTCCTCTTCAGCCTCAGAGCAGTGTATTGAAGCTCATCATCTCCCTGTGCATATAACATTATGGACGATAGAGATTCAGAGGAGACCTTCTCAACCCTGTCTTGCACATTTTTAGTGTTTTCCCTGCTCAATCACATCTAATAAACCTCATCAGCTAATTAATGGCCCTCGAAGTCAATGTGTTAAATCAGGAAAACCACTACAATCTGCCTTGCACTTGAACTATGGAGCATATAGAAAAAGAAATTTCATATGGCAAAAAATAAAACTTCAACAAAGAATGTCTTCATATGTTTTCCTGAAGAGTCAATCACCTAGACATGTTCAGTGTATTGGAAATATGATTACTATATACTTTAAAAACACTATAAAAGTAATCACATGTGGCGGCGACACGTAAAATCGTAAACTTAATAGCGTTCCTAATTTTATCTGTACATATTTTTTATGCGTTAGTATTCTAAAAAAAACTCCCTGATTAAAAAACATATACGCATGGAATTATTCTAAATTACACTGCCATCTAGTGGCGATTTCTGTTGGAAACGTCATCAGTTGAGCAAACGATAATTTCGCAAAATGATAGGAGAAAAACACGAATATTAATCGTTTTCCTTGTGAAATCCAAATTTAAGGATATAAAGTAGCATTTCACTAATTGGTTATTGATATTGATCAGTTTTTATAGGTTTCAGTCTCATCTGAGAATAAAACAGTGACGGAAAAATAATATCTAATTTCATCGTACAAATGCAGTGAAATGTAGTTTGTAACTCAGCGTAAAGTCCTAGACTACAGTTCACGTTAATATGTAGAGACAAATATAGGTTACATATAAATGAAAAGATAAAGATTCAGATATGTAACTATTATTACTTGTTTATACATACTTACTTATATAATCAGATACTTTATAAAAAGCAGGAGAATAAGCAGTATGAAGACAGAAGCCGTGTATGTGTCACGTGGTCCCCCGTATAGGAACTTCATTTCCCATCATGCACCAGTCAGAAAAAAACGGTCAAATCACGCACGTGCGTTTTGTTATTGTTTTTGAAAGTAAACGAGAAGCCAGAGTTTACCAGCTGATCGCGATAACAGACTCACCAGCGACTCTTGACTCCCAGCTTCAACCCAGAGCAGTGTGACTAATTCAACATCGTCAAGGTAGGAGAGTAATTATATAATCGTTTGTTATAAACTGTAACAAAATTATCAACAAAATATATTTTTTGGTTGTTATCAAGTTTTAAAGAACAAACTCCATGGTGGTCAATTAGTATTTATTTATTTGTTCATTTATTTATTTGAACATCTTTTGATTCAGATTATTTTTCAGCCCAATTCGAAATATTTTAATGTTTACTTTTCTGTAATTATCTTAATTACAAGAGATTTAAAAAAAAAGATTAAATACTTTGAGTGAGTGGTAGGTATGTATTATTATTATTATTATTATTATTATGAATATTATATCACATTGATACGTTATGAAATCATAATGCCAAGAGTGCATCAAATAATGTGGTTAAAAGATATTAAATTAAATATATTTTTTCAGAATGACGCATTGTGAAGTCAAATTAAATTATTAATTTGCCACATCTTTGTTTATTTGAACTACTCTTGGCTCAGGTGGCTTAGGTCATGTCACTGCATTGATACACACTCCATTAGCACTTGCTGTGAATAAGCATTCCTAGAATCAGCATTATTAGCACATCGTGTCATGTCATTTCACAACACTCCGAAATCTAATAGCTGTTTGGAAATCAGCTAAATATAGTGGAGTGTAAACACCATCTCCTCCATGTGACTGCGTGTGTGTGTGTGTTTGTGTGTGCATGTGTGTGTGTGTGTGTGTGTGTGTGTTTATGCAGCAGGTATGAAGAATCAAAATAAATTTACTCCAGAAGTAATTGTCAAATATATTAGAGAATGTATGTGAGCAAAGTAGTACTGAAGATGCCCAGATGACCTCTTTTATGTTTAGGACACTGCAAATTCACCATCATGTTCCTATCCTTTGAAATATTTTATGCTAGCTTACATGTTTTAAGTCTAGGTTAAGTGTTTATGTGTACATATCTACGTTTATGTTAGAATATAAATGACACTGCCACAATTTGGCCCTTTTAATAAATAAATAGATAAATAAAAAAACTAATAAAAACCTCAAAAACATGTCATATATTTAAAACATTTGTATATCATGGTATATTTCTTTGTAGTTTTGATAGATGTGTGTCATAAAAATTGTAGCTTAGCTAATCTGGTTGCATAAAAGTTGGATTCAATACTAAATGTCAAAATACTACACCCCGTTAGTGTTCACTATTTATACATCTTGTGTTTTAAAGCAGTAAGAAGGGTAAATGTTGCTTTTCCAGCCTTCTGAATTTTATTTTATGAATAAACAGACTGCCTTCTTTGCTGGTGTGATGAGTTATTTCTTTTAAACACATGGTTATATTTACATTCATGACTTTTTCAGATGCCCTTCTCCAGAGTGAGCATTTTTGAGCAGTTGAGGGTCAAGGGTTTTTCAGTAGGGCCATCAGTAGCAGCTTAGCTGTGATTTGAGCTAGTGACTTTCTCATCAGTAGTTCAGCATCTTAACTCAGATATCACTCTTTAGTGGACTACTGTGTGCACATTCGGCCAAATCCTTGTACAGAATTCAGAAGTGCAGTGGTGTAAAACATTTTTGAGCTCTTATATATGTAACAGGGGCAGAACTTTTGGAACTCTTCATTAGAACTGATGAAGCTCTTTAGATTAGTGGATAAACCTATTAATGCTACTGTCTTAAAGGCTTCATCACCTTTTTTATTTGCTTCAGCACAGATCTATCATCTTTATTTCTAAAACTGCTATGGATAAGGAAGAGTGCTGGAAGGTGAAGTTCCGGAATGTGGCTCAAACATATTTCCCTCAAACCAGAGTCGAATGTTGCTATGCGCTGAGCTGTGAACACACCTGGAGCTGTCGTGACTGGATCGGTCTCTTTAAGGTAAAATAACATGAAATTACGCTTCCCAGGCTCCAAAAGTTACAATGTCAAACTCATCCTGACTTTTCTAAAATCATAAATTTTTATAGTAATTGTAAATTAGAAAACCCTTCTTAGCAGTTCTCTTAAACTAAATATGTAATTTTCTCTTCACATCTCAGACTGGCTGGACTTCAGTGAGAGATTATCACACTTATGTTTGGGCTCTCGTTCCTGGAGATTACACACCAGGCAAAGACGTAAATGGCAGCATCTTCTTCCACTGTATGTCAGGAAGAAATTGTTACTTGTCAGTTTTACTGTAAACATCTTAATTAAGCTTAAAAAATGTTACAGATTACAACTTTCTAGGAATTAAAAGGAAATTATAAAGTAGGAGGAAATGGAATTAATTTTACAGTGCATACATTTAAGTTAAATTTGTTTTAAAAAATTTTAAGAATTACTTTTAGTAAAAAAAATTATAAATAATGAAAGCAAGTATGATCAGTTGTCATTTTGCATGTATTTTTTAGGAAATGTTAGAATTTCACAAGAACTTGTCTTGTCACATGTCACAGGTGGGGCTGAAAGGGAGTAACCCAATAGCAGACAAATGGTTATCCTAAGAGCTTTATTAAAATACAGAGAGATTGCACTTGAGTGAGTGTGTGGCTGGGATGAATGGGGGAATCCCCTGTGACGAGAGAAGGGGCAGCGCGATGACGTAGGGCGAAACTCCACAACCCCGGAAGTGGAGCATGGAGAAAACCACTTGGTTACAGGTGTACACAGGTACAGGTGTGTGGTAAGCGTGCAGATTGAAACCCCAGGGTGCAGTTTGACCTGGAAGTGCGGGGTTTAGGAGTACTCCCCCTCCTACGGATGCCACTTGGTGTTCTGGCCAATGCATTTGGGTATTGTTGATGAAATTCATTGATGAGGGATGGATCCAAAATGAATCTGGATGGAATCCAGCTTCTTTCCTCAGGGCCATAACCCTTCCAATCGACCAGGTATTAAAGGCCTCTGCCTCGTTATCAGACCATCAAAAGCTTGTGCACGGTGAAAGCTTCACCACCATCAATAATTCAGGGAGGAGGAGCTTTCAGTTGGCATGAGACCAAGGGTTAGATCTGGGACACATGGTAGGAAGAGTTTATCTGGAGCATGGTGGATGGTAGATGGTTGCAGAGGTTGATGACTTTGTGATAAAGAATGGGCTGATGAATCTGGGAGACAGCTTGTGGGAAGTTGTATTGAGGGGAATGTTGTGAGATGATAGCATGACCCTTTGGTCCACTGGGTATGATGGTGCCTTGGAGTGGCACCAGTTGGCCTGTTGTTTGAAGTCAGAGACGGCTTGGCAGATCTTCGATTCAGCATTCAGCCATGTTCTTTGGCAACTGCATGTGAAGGCTCGGGCAGAAGGAACTGAGACCTCCTCCTTTTGAGAGGGGAACAGGGGAGGTTGATACCCGAGGCAACATTGAAAACGTGAGAGAGACCAGTGGCCGATATGGGCAAGGGGTTGTGGGCATATTTAATCCATGGAAGCATCCGGCTCCAGGAGAGGGCTCCTTCAAGGTTATCGTCAAATGGCTATTTCCAGGTCCTGGTTGGCTCTCTCCATCTGGCCGTTGGTCTGTGGATCATACCCTAAAAATAATTTGGGGGGGGGGGTTGTTGCTGGTCTTATTCCTGGCACAAGAGTATATTTGTAACAAGGGTGTAAGAACAAGAGAGTGTGTGCCACGCCAGGGTGGCAGGCCAGTCTTGAGCTATGTTCCCACTTAAGAATGTGGGGCCATTCTACCTCTGGAACAAAAAGTTTCTGCGTGGTGCCGGGACCCTTATGGAGCTTGTCTTTGCCACCCCCACAAGGCATTGAGAAGGTAAGGTGGTGGCCTCAGAAGTTTGATCCTGGACTGGGGAGAACTGATGAGAGAGCATCCGGTTTGTTCTTAGAGCCAGGGCAATAGGACAGGGAGAAATTAAAATGAGAGAAAATCAGGGACCACCTTGCTTAATGGGAGTTTAGGCATTTGGCTGTCCTGAGGTACTCCATGTTCTTGTGATCAATCCAGACAAGAAATGGGGTCTTGGTCCCCTCAAGCCAATGTCTCCACTCCTCCAGTGCAAGTTTTAATGCCATTAGCTCCTGATCTCCTATATTGTAGTTCTTCTCTGCAGGGAAGAGTCTGTGAGAGAAGAAACAGCATGGGTGCAAGTTGTTGTCTTTTTGGTGATCTGAAGGGAAGGGTCTGGCTGTAAGAGAATAGGAGCTGATGTGAATCACTCCTTTAGCTCTCAAAATGCCCTGACTGCTTGTTCAGACTAGAAGAATGGGATCTTGACTGGGGTCATGGAGATGAGAGGAGTGGCAAAAAAAACTATAGTTACGAATGAACCACCTGTAGAAAGTAGCAAAGCCATGGAAGCACTGGAGGCCTTTATGGGTAGTCGGGGCTGACCAGTCAATAAGTGCCTTCAGATTGGCAGGGTCTTCTCCGTTTCTCGAGGAGTCTTTGAAGTACCTGGCAAACATCTATATTGTGTTCCTCTAAGGAATGTAAAAAGATGAGGTTATCGTCCAGACGCAAAGACATTGATGAAGTCCATGACAACATTGTTGACCAGGACTTGGAATACCGTCGCAACATTGGATGACACCCCTGTGCCAGGTGGGGCCGAGAGCGGACTTCAAGCAAGAGGTTAGGCAGAGGTGGCTCCATCCAAGGATGGCATTGTTTCTCCATTCTATTTGTGGGTTGTGGCAGATAAGCCAGGGTCATCCAAGAACCAATCGGGACTGAGTGTTGTCAATGACGAGGAAAGAAATTTCTTCAGTGTGGTTCCCTGATGTCTTCAGGATGACAGGGAGGGTTCAAGGACTGGCTATTTAGGAAGAACACAATGGGGAGGAGTGGAAAGCCTTTAGGTGACTGCTCTTGGGCATCCCCCTCTAGTGTGCCTCGATTCACTGGTATGGCTTGGCTCTTAATGGGCACTGTAGGTGCTTATGTCCAACCTGCCCATGTAGAGGCATGCTCCCACCTGAACTCGATATTGCCGCTCTTTCAGTAAAATTCGTGCTTGCCCAGTCTGCATGTGTTCGGCTGGAGAGCAGTTGTCTGAGTCGGAAAGGTGCTGGCTCTGAGCTGGGTTGGTGCAGCGTCTTTGTCTGAGGTGCCAATCCACCAGCCCTGCTAGATCCAACAGGCTGTTTAAGTCTCCAGGGAGCTGCTGGGAAATTAGTTTTCCCTGTGAGGAGTGTTCAGTGGGGAAGGTTGAGGGCTGGAGCTCAAGTAACAGAGAGCAATGTAACAGAAAGGGGTGACAGGTTCTAGGTTCACTGTTGTATGGTTGAAGGTTGGGCAGATGGGGTTAGTGAGAGCTGGGTGTAAGTCAGAGTTGAAGGAGGTTTTGATGATGAGAATTTGTGAGGGCTCCTTGTTCGGCAACAATTTGACACAATTTGGCCTCAGAATGCGTATTAGACCTGAGCTGGAGCTTAGTTTTGAGGCTTGGGCTGGGTGAAATGTGTCTGCTGGGTTCATCATTGCTGCAGTATACTGTCACGGTTGGGGCTGAATGGGAGTAAACCCAATAGCAGACAAACAATTGTTCCAAAAGCAAAAATCAGTCCGAGATCAATTGAGAATCTGAGGGAGCAGAGACGAACGGGAAATCCGATGAATAGGCAAGGTCGATAACGAATCAAGGGTAAACTGAATATCACTAGGAAAGAAACGCAAGGGACACACGCAAGATACTAAGGCACAGACTGATCTTCTCAGCATGCTTATAAAGTTAAGATATAATTACTAATTAGGTACAGGTGTGTGGTGAGCGCGCAGAGAGAAATGACAGGGAGTTATGACATGGAAGTGCTCGGTTGATCTGGCTGGCTTGTGATAGTTCAGTAATTCAACAACTAATTAATTAAAAAAGTCTTACAAATGTATTATTACATCTTACATATGTAACAAATAACTAAATTAAGGAATTGATAAATGAATACATAAATTAAAAGCAAGTAGGACCAATCAGCATTATGAGATGGTTATGCAATATCAATTAAGTGACAGTTTGGCATTTGTGGCACAGGACCAGGTGAGCATTAGCGCTAACAGTTAACATGGTGAAATGCAAATAATATATTGCTAACTTGAAAATGTTCTAAGTTGTGATATTTTTTAAACTCATAATGTTATTTTGCTACAGTAGTTTCTTGTAAATATGATATTAAAAAATATTTACGTGTGATCATAATTTTCTATTATTTTATAACTTTGAATTTTTAAACATAAATGTTACAAACAAATAAAACAAGGCCACATCTTTTTTCACTTCCAGCCTCTTATCTACCGAACCCTGGGGCAACCACATACCAGTTTGTGTATGTAGATGAGCTGGGTGAAGTTTGTGCAATGAGTCCTCAGTTCACCTTCAGTGCTCCAAAACCTCTGGATGAACTAGTGACTTTAGAGGAGGAGAAAAATGGAGAAGAAGAATATGAAGGAGATGACTTACTGCTTGTTGTGCCGAGAGCTCAGATACTGCAGGTCAGAAACAAAGACAAAATAAAAAATGTAGAACAAATTAGCAAATAAAAAGAAAATCTTGTTAAAGTCTTATTTAGTAGATACCTTTATTCTTAATTTCTGAATTTCCAGTCAGGAAAGCGTCTCGGGTTACTTTGCTGTAACCCTGTTCCCTGAAAAAGCGGGAACGAGATCCTGCATGAAAACGCTATGGGAACATCTTTTTGTGTTGCCGGTTGTGAAGCATGTGTGTATCAAACACGCCAAATTTT
>JAQMYJ010000016.1:2149618-2160016 GCA_030014305.1 Clarias laeviceps | reverse complement strand
GAAGCGCGGCGCGCCGCACCCCAGTCTTACGAGGGGGTGCCCGGCTCATAACACTCTCTTTCTGTGCTTCACGCCTCACGAGAGTCAGACCCGGTCGGGACTGGGTGGCCGACAGTCCCGACTCTTGAGCACAGCGGGGAAGGAATTTCCCGAAGACTTGTTCATATAGTTTCGCCTCCCGAAACCTAGTGGCGACGGAGTTAACGACATCGCCAAACAGGCCGGAAGGCGAGATGGGGCCATCAAGGAGGAATGCACCATCTTTATCCTTGATGCCCGTGAGATTTAGCCACAGGTGCCTCTCCGCGGAAACCATCGCAGCCATAAAACGGCCGATAGCATGGGCCGTCTGCTTTGTTGCATGAAAAAATAGGTCTGTGGCTCGGCGTAGTTCCAGGAACGCCCTATGATGAAGAGCCCGCCAGTGCTCAAGTCTTTCAGCAGATCAGCCTGGTAAGCCTGCAGAAACCGCCATGGTGTGCAGTGGAGCACCAGCCTGATCTGCTGCTTGAAAGCTTTTTCCCACCAGGGAAGATGTCAGCCTACGCGGCTTGGTGGGGAGTGTGTGCTTTTTCAGGGAGGATGATGTCCCAGGAGAGAGATAGCCCGCAAGCATCTCTTCTATCTGGGGCATCATCATATAACCCCGCTCCTTCGCATCAACGATATTCGAATAAATCGAAGTTAATGGCACGAAAAACACGGGATGAATAAGGCTTATTCCATGAAAGAGTTAACTTGCTTGAAGGTCGCCAAAAAAAAAGGGAGAGAGAGCGTCGCTGAGGCTCCTCCCCTGGCCACCCGACAGAACCTGTCGTCTAAAATTTATTTATTTGTTATTTTTTTCCTGGGGTGCTTGAGGACATCCCGCTTCTGTGACCAGATGATATGCAATCGCTCGATCGCATGCATTACTTACCTGCAGTAACTCCTCCATAACCGCGGAAGTGAGAGTGAGAAGCGCCGAGGCACGCTTGAGAAGTGGACGGAAAACTTCCTGATCCGGTGAGAGCGCGAGAGAAAGGGGGAATTTCGTCTCGTGCACGTCTGCCAGATTGCACTGTTTAACCCCACGAATGCGCCGCGGGCCGCGGGCTCTCTTTAAAGAATGCGAGCCACGCACAAAGCACTTTTGGAGCAACAGTGTGGAGATCCCGCTCTGAAAGAGATCTATCACGCGGAGGTATGGATCTCCTAACAAACTCCACCATATCGGTGAGTTAATACTTTTAAATTCGCTTGCACACACACACGCAAACACAATGCAGTCCTGAAGACAAAAAGATCTGAGGAATGTTTCCGGTTCACTCCTATTTATAACCTGCAGGTGCACTTCATCAGATTACGTCACCTGACCGAGGTTATATAAGCCAAAAATTTGGCATGTTTGATACACACATGCTTCACAACCGGCAACACAAAAAGATGTTACCATAGCGTTTTCACGCAGCATCAAGTGTAGCTTTTGAAAGGGAACTAGTTAAATTAACACATACTAATTAAAAAAACACTAGTGCATAATGCACTCATATTATAAAAATTTTAAGATGCTGTATATGTGATAAGATTAATTTACACATCTATGCTAATGATGTGTAATTAGTACAAAATGCAGCAGAACACAAATACATTATGTATTTTTTATTTTATATAAAATATTCATTTATTCATCCTTAGTGCCTGCCTGGTCAGAATTGTAGTGGTTTAAATTAAGCTCTTAGTTTATAATTTTGAGGAATACAACCTACCAAATTCATTAGAGAATACTGTGGCCAGGTACAAACATAACTGCTAGATTCAGACTGAAGAAGAACAGTCTCACACACTTAATGTCATCTGTAAAAAAAAGAAAAAAAAGAAAAAAAACTTTCTTGTTTAGACCCTACCCTTTATAGCCGAATGCAGATACGGGTGTATTATGGGTACTAAACATATATCGATAATGTCATGTTTAAACCTCTAAAACAACTGCTTTCTATCCATCTAAAAATTTAACTTTATGTGCTTATTATATCATCTGTATTTCCTGTATTTCTTTATGAAGTGTTAATCCAGTTTGTAGTAAAAATATCACAGCTATACTGCTGACCATGTTTTTTCCAGCTGCAGCTTAAAGAAAACTAATATCTTCCAATTTTTCCCCAAACAGAGCCATCTGGATGCGTGTCAGAAAGAACTTATGCTGTTACAGAAGAAATTCAGAGCATCCAGCATGGAACTGGAAAAACACAAAGAGAAAAAGGAGACAGAGAGGAAGGACTTTGAAGCAGAAAGAATAAATATGAGGAACGAGATAAAAGACTTAGGAGAGCGACTGAGATGCAGAATGGAGACGATTGAAAGAATGGAGGAAAAACAAAAGGTGATTGGTCAGAAAGTGTTGATTTATGTTCTATAACAGCAGCTCTGACAGTAGTGCAGCTGCAATATATAATCTTGTCTGTTGTGTAGTAACAGCTCATTCACAGGGGACAGTACTGTGGACAATCCTCCTAAACAAAATGCAAATGTTAGTAGTTGTTTATATTTTGTAAGGAGATGTTTAAGTAACAGGTACGAAGGAATCTCCAGTGTCAGTGCTTGGTAACAGTCTGGTGTAGCTGTACCATTACATTTTTGTACTTTTTTTAGGTCTGAGAAGTGATTTGTTGCAGTGTTTTGGTAACATGACAAGTTGTTGGGTTTGTATATCTTGTTAAGTTCAAGGGAGACAAAAAAGTCTGGTAATGGAAGAACTAGTTAATAGCTGCTATAACTCAAGTGACAACAGCAGCTGCCTTGTTTCCTGGATGTTCTTCAAAATAAAATGTAAATTTAAATGGGTAAAAAAATCTGGAATGGTTTGTCAATTTCTGTGGTTTAAGAGGAATAAAGACTCAGTGTGCTGTTATAAGAAAATAATCAATGTGGGCACAGGAATTCTGCTTTATCACTCAGCATTTTACTGTATTTTGCTGCCTTTATTTTGTTCTCAGAATGTATTAAAGTCTCATGAAAACATTTTAGAGGAGGTTAGCAGCTTGTTAACAGAAAGAGCTGAAAATCACCAACGAATCAAAGACCTGGAGGAGGATGTGAGCAGCTTAATGCAACAGAAACAAGACACTGAGGCTGTGTTGGAGAGGTAAGTTAAAGCACTTTTACATGAAGGAAATGAATTCTTCATTTGTTCATTGTTACGTGGTGCAGTATGGAGAGCCGCACCACGAGATGTTTTAATGTTTGTAAGAGCCCTAACGCAGGGCTTTAGAGGGGGTCAATGAAATAGGAGTATGTGAGAGGGCTTATGATACGCACTGGAAGACCCTTCAGTTTGGAGATGGCATGGGATTATTAATTAGAAACTCAAAAGAAAATAAAAAGAACTAAAAATAAAAACTATATCCTCTCGGGGCCTATGCCCTTACCGAGGATTTATAAGAGAGAGAGAGAGTTTTGTATTTTGTACACTTTAACCTGAGAGCTAACACTAACCTGATGCGTGTCGCTCTCTTTCACTTTCTCCATCTCTCGCTGGTGTCTTAGGGAGGCAGAGGCTGCGTCTTTGGCCTTGATACCTTACCAGTCCTACCTAAATGATCGGACGAAGTGCCGAGGTATCAGGACCCTTAAATAGATACGTCTCCAGATGTGGCATGTCCACACTGATTGCGGCGTTGCCTGGCAACCATGTGTATAAATGGCCGCACCTCTGCCTGTTCAGAACTCCACGGGGTAGCTCCACCCCTCGCGAGACCCGCGTCGTTACAGTTCATAAGGTTTATTAAGGGTTCAATACTGTAGTTCTTAAAAGGCTTTGGTTTAAAACTGTTTTCCATTGTTTTCCACGCAACCTAGAAATAGAGCAACCGAAGCAACCATGAAATCTAATTTTCAGGAAAAAAATATTACAGCTGCTGTTCAAGCCTTTTTCCTTGTCGAAGCAGAAACCAGGAGGTGTTAGGATATCTTTCAAGCAGAAGTTACTCTTTATTGACAACTCGCTGTGCGTCGCTTCAGTCATCCAAGCCTGACTATAGCTCAGCACTATAGAGTGTATACCTTTCAAGAGGGCGGGATACATAGAGGTGGAGGCAATCTAAACAAAGCATGCAAATGCAGTACAGGAATCAGCCCGGTTACAGAATTTCCCCGGCCCTGATCTCATCAGCATAACACTGTCATTCAAAGGCATAGGTGCTAAACCAATCAGCAGGACATTATCGTCCAGGCCTTCACATTATCATAGAGTCAAAGAAATATTTAACTTGGGACCATGCCCGATGGTCAGGAATAACATAAAGACAAAAGGTTAATGTCGCAGACACCTGGGCTTCCAGACACAATCTTCTTAGAATGTCATCATCTTTACCTCAAATGTAAAATACAATGTACATACTGTAACTTTTTCAGTATATATGCTATTATGTCGGAACTTAAATTTAACATTTTATAAATTTGTAATTCATCACTGCTAAGAAAAAAAATCCTCATGAACTCTTCTTTCTTTTCCATATTTAACTAGCTGCTGTCAGCTTTGACAGCTGCTGTCAGCTGTAAATTTAGAACAGTGACTGAGCTGGGACTGTGCCAGGGATTGAGCAGACACAAGGCACAGTCACTTGGCTATGACTGGGCAATGAACAGGACTTGCCCTGGGATCTACACTAAAGCATAGCATATATTAACTGGGCTGGAATTTGGCACAGAAGTGGTACTGCAACTTGGCATGGCAGTTGGGCTAGGTCTTAGTGAGGGCTGTAACTCTGGACTGAAATGGCCTCATTGTGGTCTCTTGGCGGGACTCTGAGTGGAATTAAAAATTAAGCATAGGGAGAGAAAATGCTGCCTTTTGGGTTTTTGATGACAGTTTCCCTTGGACTTGGCTAGGGCCTGAGACAGTTGCGCTTCATCTGACTTTAGGGGAAGCTTGACAGATGAGCAAAATCCTCAAATCTGGGAGGAGTACAACATTCACAAGGCACACAGCTGCTCCCACCACAGGTGGTAGAAGATTCTTGAAGTCTGGTGGTGATAGAGGCACAACATACCTAAAGCTAGACAGTGGCACCTGTCAGAACTCACCGAAGGGGCAGAGAGGTGGATCTAAGCACAGGCGGGAGGCACACTGGCGTAATGTGGGGTAGTTGCAGGTGTGAGTGAAAGGTATTAGGTCTTATGATGCCATTGAGAGAGAAGACACTAGGTAGAAACGTGGTCGAGGGAGCGAAAGTGTAAGTCTGTGAGATCCGACAGCGTTGTCATCAGCAGGAAACGTTAAGCAAGGGCGGCGGGGTTGAGAGAGCGGAAGCATGATTTAGAAGCCATGAGATTCGTCAGCGCTGTGATTGGTCAGAATTGTTAAGCCAAGCCATGGTTAAAAGAGCGGAAGCGATAGTTCAAAGCCGTGAATCTGATCAGCGAGGTCATCGAGCCAAAATGTGAAACATAGCCAAGGTCAAGAAAGCAAAAGCGAGAGTTGAGTGAAATCAGAAGTGAAGTCCAAATCGTGAAGGCTAGAGGGGTAAAAATGTGAAATTGGGCGAACTTGATAATGTGAGGGCAAAGAAAAAATAATGCGAGAGAATTGAGCGAGAGCACACAATAACCTGGCGAAGGAACAGCGCACTGCGCTTCCTTATAAGCAAAGAGAAATCACCGGCGGATGAGAAACCGGTTCTGGGGGCGTGGAAGGAGACATGACAGTGTGGGAAAACGCTGGGCGGCATACAATACGTCGTAGCTGTGAGACATGGAAGGTGATGGTTAATCCGTCGCATTGAGGATGGGAGGAGAAGTCGAATGGCCCACGAGGTGATTATTTTGGTCACAGTGAAGGGGCCGATAAAGTGGGATGAGAGTTTGCGTGAGAGTGTTCTCAGAGGGATGTCCCTGGTAGCAAGCATGACTCAATTCCCTACATGGTACTTGGAGGCTTCGTTGCGACGGCGGTCAGCATGCCTCTTGTAAGAATTGTAGCAGGGTTTGTCCTGCTTGTAACCATGTCCGTCTGCAGCAGCGGACGAAATCCTCTACCTCCTCCTCTTGAGTTGAGAACAGTGGTGGCTGGTAGCCCAAACAGCACTGGAATGGAGACAGCCCTGTGAAAGCAGATGGTAGGGAGTTGTGGGCGTACTCAACCCTTGGTAGGAACTTCCAGGTGGTAGCATCACGAGTGGTCAATCTTGGGTTTAATCTTAATGTTTAGTTTTGGATCGTGTACCAATTTTCAGCAAGGTATGAAGCTTTGTTTGTTTACTTGCATTACGTTGCTTGCCTCCAGCAAAGGGAATCACGGAGTTGCTGATTGGTTGGTGTGCTGTTGTTGGGATGATGTCTTTCAGGGTAGCCCTTCGATGACACATTGGTTTCTTGGTTACCGATGGGAGCGCACTGGAACTTCTGAGGGTTTCTTCACAGCAAGACTTTGGAGTTCTGCCACAAAGTTTCGTTAAGAGTTCTCAAAGAGCAGGGTAAACTGTGGGCCTTGATCTGAGACAATGTCAGTGGGGAGGCCATGAAGACAGAAAACGTGGAGGATCAGTTGCTCTACCCTCTCCTTGGTGGACGGAAGTTTGCAAAGCAGAACTAGGTGGACGGATTTGTAAAAACGGCCTACAATGGTCATGACGCAAGTGTTCCTGTCAGACAAGGGTATTTGTATCATTACGAAATCCAGTGAGATATGGGACCATGTGAATTGCATAGATCTAACTTAGTAAAGAGGGCACTCAAAGGCAGTGGACATGAGCGGTAAGGGGTAGCGATTCCTGACTGCAATCTTGTTAACCCTTGATAATCAATGCAATGTGAGGGCTGAGTGTGACAGCACCACCATAATGTCCTCATTGGTAGTGGGTGTAGCATGGCATGGTGCAGATGGAGCAGTGCGTGACCATATCAGAACAGATTTTGGCTGGAACAAAACCAGGTTTGGACTGAGACCAAGTTTGGATTGAGACCCGGATTGGGAGGCCACCTCATCAACCTTTGTAATAGCAGAAGCTCTTAGACTGAGACCTGGTATGAGAGACCACCTTTTCTCTCTTTGCAGAACATTTGTTCTGTGTTTGCCAGTTTGATCTCAACATGCAGGGGGAAGGCCATGGGCATTTTGAAGATTACCAGATTGGCCTCCACAGTGCACTGAGAATAGAGTCTGTTCCAGATCAAAGCTGTGTTGTCAACCTTTCACAATTTTGGGTGCTGCCCTGTAGACCCTACTCTAAACACCCTGGCACTCTGAATCATCGGACATTTGTTGGAGTGCATTGCGGGAGCCATCCTGTCAGTATCACCATGAACACTCAGGTAGTTGTCTCAGACAGACAGGCATTCTTTGCAGTCGGCCCTACCCTGGACACCCTGGCACTCCGTCACACCATTAATTAATAACTGGATATAAGCAAAGAGAAGAGAATCCAAACACAAATTAGAACGCCAGAACCTCCAGAAAAGCTTCTCTATTTCTTTTAACATACAATGTGACTTTATATTAGAACACTTTCATTCATGTAAAGTTCAGTATTCATCTTTAGATAGTTCCAATATCTAGAGAGGAAACTGATTTTGCCAAAAGTGCTTGGATAAGAGTTTAGCCATGACACTGTATAAGGATGAACATCTGTGTGCAGGTGGCAAGAGAGAGTAAAAAAGCTGAAGACACAAAGGAAGGATGAGGAAGACGAGAGGAGGAATTTACAGGTGACAGTGAAGCGTTTTTTAAACAACCATCTGTTTGTATTTTCTTAAAGAAATGTTCTTTTCTTCCACATCAGATGGAGGGTAAACACTGTCGTGAGGAACTGCGGGTTCTTCAGGAGCATCTGGAGAACAGTGAGCGCAATTCGGAGACATTACGGCGGGACCTAAGTGAGCTTGGAGCACTGCAGACCCAGAACCAGGCAGAGCTTCACCAGATCCGATTGCAGGCTGCTCAAACCATGCTGCAGCTTTCACAGGCCAACTTCAATCTCAGAGAAGGACAAGCAGCATGGGCAAAAGAACGAGAGAACCTGAGGAAAAATGCTGAGGTAAGAAAATGAGACAGTATTTTAGAAGAAAAGTTATAGCTGTAGCCATTTTTTGTCACTGTTGTTATGTAATCATTTAAAGTTTTTATTAAATTTGTTTTTCTGTTTGCTGTATTTTAAGGTGTTTGATAAAATATTATTTTCTTAATATGATTGATATTGCTGCACCTAATTGTAGCTTTGACATTTGAAAATGGCTGTCAGTCAATAATTAATTATATGTCTTCTGTACCATTATATTTAGAATTATTATACATTTCTGTTCTTTTAACATAACAGCTTGATAAGGAACGAGTCCAAAAATTAAGTCATGAGCTCCAAAAGAAGGAGGAATGGCTCCAGGAAGAACGTACAGAGCGAGAGAAACTGGAGCTGGAGCTTGGAAATGAGAAAGCATGCAACCGAGTAAACAAATCTGTGTGTATGAGAGAGAGAGAGTGTGTGTGTGTGTGTGAGAGAGAGAGACTATAAACATTCATCGCTGTATTTAACACACAGCTGGGTCATGTTTCAGGTTTCAAGGTGGTCATTAGTAGCAGATCTCTATCTTCACTGTTGTGTAATAGAGATCTGCTACTGATGACCTCAGTAACGTAGCTCTCTAGGAGGACCATGTCCTTCCTGCAGCAGCTATTGATAAAGAGCTGAAATAAGAAAGAAAGAAAAAAGAACTCATGTAGGGAGAAGAGAGCAAAAGGAAGGAACAATGGGAAAAAATAAAAGAATAAGATGAAAAGAAACAAAGAAAGATGAAAAACAGAATTAAAGGCAGGAAAAAAAGATGAAATCAAAAAGAAAGAAAGAAAGAAAGAAAGAAAGAATAACAAAAGTTAGAAATCAAGAAGGCATAAGTTGGGAGAAAGAATATGAAGATTTAGAAAATAAAGAGAAAGTTAGAAAACTAAAAATTAAAAAGAAAGTTTAATGATAGAAAAAACTGTCACAATAAGGAATAAATAAGAGAGAAGGGAGTGAAGAGAAGTATTTGCAAATATATGGAGATAATCAGAGTGTGTGTGTGTGTGTGTGTGTGTGTGTGTGTGTGTGTGTGTGTGTGTGTGTGTGTGTGCATGTATGTATATGTGTGTGCGTGTGTGTGTGTAAATCCAAGCCGTTGATTGCTCGGCTGAATTCAGACTTACTCTGCAGGAACATGTAATATATCTTTAAAACTTAAAATATTGAATGATTTTTCTAAAGAAAATAACCTTGGCCTTGAAGTTGCTGTGTGTTGTGTTTTGCTCAGGAGCTTCGTGCGAGTCTCAGAGCCATGCAGAAGGAACGAGAACAGCAGCACCTGGAGAAACAGGTCTTGATTGTTAATGGTTTCATGTCTTTACTGAGCACACATTCAGTCTGATGGTGTGTTTATTCACGGACAGGAACTCCTGGATCATATCCGAGTGTTTCGGTTGCACATGGAGAGCGAACAGGATACTGCTTGGAATAAATCTGATTCTAACAGCAAGATTGTGGGTCAGTGCAAAATCTCCATTTATACAACAATTGTAAAAAGAAATAATTGTAACTTTCTTATATTAGTGAAAATATTTTTTACTATTGAGAGAATATAAATCGGAAGGCGTTTAATATATTTACGAGCATAACCTCAACATATGTCACAAAATATAAAAATTTATACAATTATTAAAAATAACCCAAAAGAATAAAAATTAAGATAAATCATAAGTAATTAGGACCCAAGCACTTTGGTCTTTTTGGGAGTCTTAACATGCTCAAAACTTCTTGAAAAAAGTTCAGACAGGTTGGAATCTGTTGCCATTTGGATGCCTGAGAGTCTGCCACACCTGGGGCCCTCAGGGGCCCTCACACAAGATTTTCCTGCATAGCTCATACACACTTGCACGTATGTACGCGAAAGCTGGTACATATTTAGAGCTCATTGAGCTGAATAACTTTTGCATTGCAAGTCAATTATTTTGTGTCATTCGCAAAACGCACCCAGTGGATTTTAATATACTTCTCCTAGGTGATTTATATGATCGCCAATAGGGCTGCAACTAACGATTATTTTAATAATCGATTAATCTGTCGATTATTTTTTCGATTATTCGATGGATCGGATAAAAAAGAAAAAAAAAACTAGAAAAGCATTCATTTCCAACCCTTTATTCAAAAACAGAACTAAAATCTTGTTTCTCCTTGAGCTGTTATAATAATAAAAAAAATAAAAAAAATGGACTAACACAAAAAACATAGACAAGTATGCTTTACATCTGCCAAATATATACAGTGGAACCTTGGATTACGAGCATAATTCATTCTGGAAGCGGGCTCGTATTCCAAAACACTCATAAACCAAATAAAAATTTTAAAAACACACTAATGGAATCACTGCTGTAAAGTAAAAATAAAACAAATTAAC
>JAQMYJ010000016.1:2112518-2138079 GCA_030014305.1 Clarias laeviceps | reverse complement strand
ATATACAGTATATATATATATATAGGTTCTTACAAATGCAGAGTTTGAAACCCCTGATTTATACAATATGTTGTCCTAGTTCCCTAGATGTTCCCACAGTTCTGTAGCTCCTTGTTATCTCATGTTAGAAAGTTTCTTTTAAGGTGTCTTGTAGCTTTAACAAGGACAATTCAGGTTAAACCCCAATAAGTTTCAATTCAATCACTAATGAGACACACCGGGCCTCATAACAAGGCAGGAGCTAACAATGATCAACGACTCCATTTAAGATAAAAAAAACGAGACTCAAGAAGAACAGATGAAAAACAAGAGAACAAAGAAACTTACTGAAAGAATACCACACATTATGACATTCTTGTGAAATTCTTTATAAGACAAATTTGGAAACAATGTTGTTCCAAGTAAAAATTAACATTATGCAAAATTTTATGCGATTAAACAACAAAAAAATTTCAACTTTAATCATGCCTGTCCTAGTTTGGCACTAGTTTCTGTGCAAGGCCATGAAGAGTTGTTACAAAGGAATACAAAACCATATGGATTCATGAACAAAAATATAATTATACACCAAGAGTACTATTTCCCAATAAAGAATCAAATCAGGGTTTCAACAAGAAAACAACAAGAAAAAGAAACAATTCTTGTTTTCAGGCTGTAAATCCCTGCATTTTGTCAAAGCAAAAAACAATGGTCTGGATATATGCATGTAATAAAACCAGATGCAATTCTAACTTTGGATATTTCTGAAGCATAAAAGTATAAAGAAAGACACAAAATTGCAAAATCAGACACAAAATTATGCAAAAAAACAACAACAAAAAAACACAATCCTCAAGCCAATCCTCAGCAATTCTTGATAAGAAATATAGTCTACATCCACAACAGCAAGGTTCATCGTGATAACAATAAAAACTGCATGCTTGACAGATAAACACTTCACTTATTTTATGAAGCAACACACTTTCTTGCATTATAAACATATTCTTTAGCATAAAACCCAGTACTACATTTGCACTAAAAAGCTGTAAAAACATCACAGATTCGCCATGTCATGTTTCTGCTTTCACCTGAATGAATATGTTTTCAGAGGTACAAGTGTGTCATGTGTGTGTCTGTTATTGCAAAAGTATTTTGAAGGATTATAGACATAAAACAATGGGTTAGATCTTGCTTTATAATTAATAAATGACAGAAATACTCATAGACGGTTAACTTGTTGGCGCACAAACATAAAAACACATAGTACAGAAATGGCTTTGGCACAAAATACTAAATTTTGGTTCAGTCCAGATGAAAGCTACGCAGCATGGATTAGCAATATACCTGTATGTACATTGATTTTAGTAGCTACCGGTAAATTGCAGGTTATAATTACCCTGTCATAACTCCAGATATCAGTGCATACAGAATAAACTGATAAGACATTATGAACACTGCAATTTTACTTAGCACTTACATGGTGGAACAAATGTTATAAGATGGATAAAAATAATTTTAAAAAATTATCTGATAAAAAATGCCAAACTATACAGCACAACTATATTCAAACAAGCTAATGTAGTAAATGCAAAATGAATTTAGCAATATAAAAAATTAACTAAACGTAGCTAACAAATCCCACCCACCCGACTCCCCCCAACAGTAACACAGTTTTTCATGTTTGATGTGATGCTACTGTACACTGTGAAAGGATTCACTGAGTGTTTTACCACTTCGCATGTAATAGAATCATATAGAAAATAACCTCTGCAAAATATGAACACTTGCTACTTTACAAGCCTTTGGATTTTTGTTGGAATTAAGAAAAGGTTTTTAATACAATCCTTAAATCGGATTTTAAGGAACATTCTTTTTAAAAATGAACAGATAGCTTGATGGTGCATGCTGTTTGGTCCTTTAGTGCCCTGAGTGTCCTTAATTAATTATTATTGATAATAATAATAATAATAATAATAATAATAATAATAATAAAGGAACACTTTTTTTGTTTTGTTTTTGCCCATACAATATTAAAAGTAACCTGTTCCAGTTATGTTGATATTAACATTTTAAAGTTGATTTCATTTTCATTTTAAAATGATTCTCACAGATACAAATTTTTTAATAATAAAAAATCTAAATCCCCAAAGAATTGAAATGCGCTTGCAAAAAATATATATAAATACAGTCAAACCTTGGATCTGCGAGTGTTTTGCAAGCCGAGCAAAAATCTTTAATTGATTTTAAGTCTGTAAACGAGCAATGTCTTAAAATACAAGCAGCATTGTGGGTAATCATGTCTCGTGCTCAGTGTCAGTGCTCAGTGCATGTGCATTATTTGTATAGTCAACATCCATGCACACATATATCGTGTGTGTGCGCGTAAAGTATTTTTTTTCTGTTTGTATGTGTGTATGTGTGTGCGTGTGCTTGTGAGTCTCTGTCAGCAAGCTGGTGTGTGTGTCTATGTGTCTGTGTGTGTGTGTAAACTAATGTGTGTATGTTTGTGTGTATGTGTGTGCGCATATGTGAAAGTCATCTAACACAGTAGACCCCCCCACCCCCCCCCACCCCCGCTTTCCTCTCTCTGGTCTCAATCTCTACAGCTATGATTCTTTTCAAAGGTAAAGTACAGTTTTGTTTTTGTTTTACTTTATATTTTGTATTAATTATTTTTAAGTTGTGGAACGAATTGTCAGAGTTTCCATTATTTCTTATGGGGAAATTGATATATGAGTGCTTTGATATTTTGGAATGAATTATGCTTGCAATCCAAGGTTTAACTGTACACTGCTAATCTTATATAAGTGAAATATGATCAGGAAAACTGCAAATCCACACTTTTATAGATGCCAGGTTGTGCATTTTCAGGTAAGGTAAACACATTTCTGTCACAATTAGAGGAATTGATTTCTTTCTTTTTTTTCTTTCTTTTTTTTTTAAATCTGCATTTCAGTTGTTTTTATGGTCATATCAGAATGGCTTTTTGTCCTTGTTTTTTTTTTTTCACTAAGACAAAATAAATTATTTTTTTCATTCAAGTGTCTTTTCTGTTTCTTTATTTCATCAGATATCAAACATGAATACAGCGAGACCTATTCCTGCTTTTGTGCACTAACACCAATGCTGCTAACACTAGAGATGAGCAAATCTGGATTCATCCGGATTAAATAACTCGATCCTTTCTATGACTCACGAATTACGAATCCTTCTCCTCATTTACTCGGATCAGTTATGTCCCAGAAAATTACATGTTCAGTTGCTCTAAGTAGCAGTTGTTGTTCAGTTGTTGGGAACAGTAATTGTAGGAAAAAGTAGCTGACTGAGTTGTTTTGAAAACCTCCTGCATGGTCAGAAACATAAGAGACTCAAAATCATGGGTAATGATTCATCTCAACCGGGGGATTCAGCGAGGGACTGTGTATTAATGAGTCCAAGGATTTGGTGGATTCTAACGATTCGTTGAGCGCCTTTAGTGGAGGGACCATGGTAAAAACAGGCAGGATCCCAATGACACAACAAACTGCAGATATTTCTTTTTTCCAAGACTGTGTGATTGGACATAGTGCTCTATAATCAGATTTTATTAACACCAAACATATTTGTTACATGTTGGTGTGATGTAGATGTGTATTATGACAAACTTTGATAAAAAAAAATACTTTGGCAGTTGTATCATGTCAGTCCTGTTTCCTACTCCACAACACAACTTCAACAGAATGAGAATGCCAATCATGTGATGCTCTAGCTCAATGTATACAGTGACTGCATTATATGCATTAAAACTCCAGTTCAAATCCTGGCTTTACGACCTCAGCTTTCTTTTTTTTTTTTTATAAAAAAAATGGTTTATATGAAACCATACCGATAGCCTATCCATTTTAACGCTTTATTTTAAAGGGTTGTGCACATTTGTTTAAAATGAAAGGTCTTTTTTTTTATCTTCATATTTAACATATTCATATTAGCCTACAAGCCAAATTCTGAGTGATTTTCACTTTTTATATTTTGTGATATTTGTTATCTTATTTCTATGTGCATTTATCATTAAAATAAACATTTGGCATTGATAATTCTTGATTCTCAGACACTTATATTTTTATGGTCAGAAACAAAATGACTCAAAATATTATATGTGTCCTGGCTGATTCATCTGAGGATTCAGGGATTCAGTGGATCTGTCGGACTCGTAACACGGAGTGAAACAGCCGGATCTAAGGGACTTGATATGTGAGATTTTAGGAGAGTCCAAGGATTCTAGGGATTCAGAGAATGCCCTCTAGTGGAGGGACCATAGGAAAATGCAGTCAGATTCAAGTGACTCAAAGGTCTCATGAGACCCAAATCGGTTCAGTGAGTGATTCAGAAGGATTTGAATCCATTAATGGATCCGGGTTTCTCATCTCTAGCTAACACTATGAGCTAATCTTATAGGATTTCTCATAGGATTTGTATTATGTTCAGAAATGTTTGTGTCTTTCATCTTTTCTTCTAATTATGAAGAAAAGAATAATATGAGCTAGCCTGACAGGATTTACATTATCCCTTGATAACACGAGGTCTAGATAGCTAACATTGACTTCTGAGTTATTATAATATTTAGAATATTTCATGCTGTAATCAAATATTGTCACTTTCACTGCTAATGCTAATGTTATATATTAACTGACAGGATTTTTGAGAGGAATTTAATCTTGTTCATAAAAAGAGTGGAAGACAGGATTTCAGACCTGACAGGACTATTTTTTTAAAGGTTATGTTATAGCTCAATGTTTATATCGTTTATTGCTAACACTTGAAAGCTGACTAATATGAATTAACCTGGTATTCTAAGAAGATTGTAATTCATAATGTTTCTAACATTAGCTAATTGGATTAAACGAGCCAAACTGATGGGTTTTATGAAAAGTACTTCAAAAATATACATAATCATCATTGCAAATGAGCTAGTTAATATTAACCAATGTTGTCAGAATTTCTGACTATATTCATAAGATTTTTGCCATATACATAAAAACTTTTAATCTTTACTGGTAATACTGGTACCTGACTTTGATTTCTGTCAGAATATTGGTTATGTTTATAGATGTTCACAATAATTGCATTAAAGCTAATTGGCTAGTATATATTTCTGAGAAAATTAAATTACATCATGCTCATAAATTGTTGCTCATAAATGTTTACCGCAATGCTAGCTAATTGACTTTTAGAAAGAATGCCTCTAACCATTATTTCTCATTCTAGCATTAACAGTTCTTTAGAATGTATCTTTACATCTAATGCTAGCTGATTAACATGAGCTAATCTTACAGCATTTTACATTGGATTTTCAAGTCAGAAATGTTCAGAAATGTTTTCCCCTGTTATTGCTATCTGGATAGCTAGCATGACCTCACCTGAGAAACTTTCTGAAAAGTAATATTTATAAAGATATATACTTTGAAACTTCTGAGGGTTAGTCATTTTAAGTCAGAATTAATATTCATAAATATATTGTCTTTAGTGTGAATGATAGGTAACTGACTAACATGAGATAACCACAGGTAAATCAAAGTAGATTCTAACAAGCTAGCTCACATGAACATCTATTCATGGATTTATGAATAGATTTTAATATTTTTGTCACATTTGTAAATACCTTTTTTTTTTTCATCACAAACTATAGCTAGGTGGGTAACATTAGCTAAACTGACAAGAGTTCTGGGATAATTTTTTAATCATATTTATTAATTGTTTACTTTTGCCCTTTAGTGGTAGCCAGCTGGCTAATTTAAGGTAACTTGACAAGGTTTCTGAAAAAAATGTTTACATGTGTCTTTATTCATAATTTTTTATGCTAACAATCTAAAGTAAAGGTTACATCATTTAATACTAAGGCTAATCTACAGAAAAAAAAAGTCTGCAGGATTAGAGTTCAGTAAAATAAAATCTTGTTGGATTACTCAAATGTTTAGACCTGACTGTGTGTGTGTCTAAGGAAAATATAGATAATGATGGTATCACTGTGCTCTACCCGTTGTGCTCTTCTTTTTCTTCTCCTCCATCTCCACTTACATGATGCTCCACTCATCATCATCCTCGCTGCCTCCACCTCTCTCTTTCTCCTCCTCTGCACACTCATCCTCCTCATCTTCCTCTTCTTCTGGGGTGGAGTCTTCATCCCTCTCTCGTTTAATGGCCTGGATAGAAGGAGAAGGAAGACTTTCCTCATAAACCTCAGGGTTCTCCAGCATCTCACGGATGAGTGGAGGCATCGGCCCGGGAATCTCCATCTTTAGTGTGATTGCTCGTTCCGCACCTGTGCATGTACACACACATGCACAAAAAATTACAGAATAATAATATTATGAATGATAAATACTATTGCTATTATTTTATTAGCATTTATTTTACTGTATGTTATTATCATAATTAGTACCTTATAATAATTTTAACAACAATAAATTAGCAAAAAAAATAAAATATTAGCATAAAAAATATTAAATAGAAATTAGCGTGTACTTGGAAAATGTAAAGAATTTATTATAGTAATTATTAGTAAGTATGTATATATAGTAATTATTATAGTACCATATAATAACCTTAATTAATATTATTAAAATAGTTACAGCACTTTTTTATTTAAAATAAACCTTGGTGGGTTTTTAACAAAGTACAAACATATGAAATACAAATTTTTTTAAATGTATATGTATTTGAATACAAATATGTAGAAAATAAGATGTAAATGTTACAACTCTATAAATCTATCTATCTATCTATCTATCTATCTATCTATCTACTATTGATTGCCTGGCCAAAAAAACATAATTTCAGAAGGGTCACCTTATTGTGCTGCATCAAGCAAAGACAACAACTAAGGAGATTGTGACTGAAATAACTGGAATTGGGATAAGAATTGCCCAACAAATGATTAAACCCTGGATAGATTGTGCTAAACCCTTAACTTGACAGAAGAAATGTGATCAGAAAAAAATCCTGAATTAGTGTGATGGGAGATCATTTATATGTTTGGTGACGTTGCATGGACAAAAATGACCTGTAAAAACCATACCCATGTTTAATAGTTAAAGTAAGAGCATTTACATACATAAACAATGTGAAAAAGTTCATATGGTCTGATGAGTCTAGTTTGAGCTTGTTCCAGAGTGATGGGTGCGTTAGGGTAAGAAGGAAAGTGCATGAAGCAATGCATCATGCATAGTGCACACTGTACAAACCTCTGGAGGCAGCGTTATGATTTGGGGTTCAGCAATGTTATGTGACAATAAAATTAAATTAGTTGAGGAACTGAATGTATTGAATGAGCAGCTTATCATATTGTTATCATATTATTGCTTTTGTGGCACATAAGCATGATGATAGGCTAAACATAATGTTATTTATGATTGTGTATGGTATTATTCCAAGATGGCTGATTCCTACATACAGAAAAAATAATTCAGACTTCAGGCAGCAAAATTAGTTCTTTGTGTCATGTTGTTTTTGATTTTTTTTTTTGTAGTAATGTGTGTAAGAAATATAAACACTTTATATATGTGTGTATTGATTGTGTGTGTGGGTGGGTGACCTTTAGTGCTTATGCCCCGCAGGTCAGTGACCTTCATCAGCATTCGAGGGAACATGTGCGGTTTATTGGGGCGGCGCCTCCGTGCGTAGATCTTTAACGCTTCCAGTAAGGGCTCCTGCAGCCGATCTACTCTCTGAGGTTCCTCCAAATCTATGCGGTCTAACACATACATTAAACAGATAAGTGCAATTCACACAGTTTGAATACTGATTTATAGATACCGTAGCTGTTTGTCAGTGGAGTACCTCCACAGATTAGGCAGATGGCACTCAGAAGTCCGGTCTCAGTGTCATCCATCTCCAGAGGAAGCAGCTGATCAGCAAAGGAGAAGACCAGGTCAGTCAGGGGCCCGAATCCTGCATTGTGCATCTGAGTTCTGTTTAGAGTCAAACCATCTGAAAAGGTCATGGTGTCCTGCTCAGGAGTGTAACGTGTACAAATCCTCAACATCTAACACACACACACATACACACACACATGCACAAGAAGAAAAGAAAACATGAATAGTAAAACACAGTTGCATTCGACTTTGAAAGGGGAAAAAGGGAAGAATTGCTAGAATACTCTTAATTTAGTAATCATTTTAGCAAAATGTTAAAATGCCAAATTAAATTTCTTTGATAGAATTTACTACTACTACTACTACTACTACTACTGCTATTACTACTACTACTAATAATAATAATAATAATAATAACAGTAATTACAAACATAAAGTGGCATCCAGTTAAAAAAAAGTGACCACAATAAAAATCAGTTTTTTTTATTTAACATTGTTAATAATCTGAATATTTTAGATTTTTAAAACTATTTAAAACAAACAAAGTAAAAGTTCATGTACATGTAATCTACTTAAGATTATGCACTATTTCCAGCTCCATATTTAATCCTCAGCAAATTTGTGATATTCAGTTTGGTTTTATTTTTACAGAACTTTAAGACAAAGGTTTTGACAAAGCAGCTATAATAACCATTTAAAAATATATATATTTACAGAAGTTTAAAATTGTAACTCTTGGTACAAAAAGTCAGAAGTTGTTTGTCTAATGTGTTCTGTGTAATCAGATGACACTCAGATAGATTTGATCCAAAATGGATTGTAAGATTTGGTAAAGCAAAATGCAGGTGAACCAAACACTAAGAAATTTATATAAATAATTCATTGTGTGTGTGAAATCTTCTTATCCCTTCAGAAGTGAGGGGGGAAAACTCTACTTTTCACTCAAGCTGGTTCTGATATTATGATTTGTAATGAAAATGGTTGTATTCAATTAAAAAGAATAATGCTCAGTAGAAGCGTTTTCACGAACATTCACAGACATTTGACCCCATAATGTATTTTTAAATGCTGAAATAAGGAATGCATGAATACTATTTATATCAAGTCATATAAATACATTTATTCACAAAATAAGAAACATAAGGATGCTTGTAAATATAGATGGAAACGAGATGCGTAAATGAAGAAAACTGTGTGTGTGTGTGTGTGTGTGTGTGTGTGTGTGTGTGTGTGTGTGTGTGTGTGTGTGTGTATTTTACCAGTATGTCAAGGCAGGCGGACTTGAGCAGTGTGATCTGGTCTGCGATGGTGAGTGAAGTGAAACCCGGCAAGCGTTTAGCAAATTCCACAATTTTAATGATGCACTTTGTGGAGAGTTCACTGAATTTATCCCACAAACCCAAATCCAGCTGGACCCTGTGATCTGCACTTGAGTTCTACACAGAACAAACACACACACACACACACACACAAATTTAAATATAGCTATGTAAATATATGAACTATAAAAATAAACTGCACTTAAGAGAAGCTTCAATTGTCATGCTTTTGTGCTTATATAAATACTAAAGTGTGTGTGTGTGTGTGTGTGTGTGTGTGTGTGTGTGTGTGTGTGTGTGTGTGTACACTCACAGTGGTGTATTTTCCCAGCTGACATAAAGAGGGAAACGTTTCTCTGTGAGCTTTACTGACTTTATTCACCAACTCCTCCAGCTCTCCACTCAGTTCATAGCTCTCTGGCAAAACCGCTTCTTCTTTTACATCCTTCTTCCTCTTATTTCTGTCATTTCTCACCGCTAAGTGAAATAGAGTGAGAGAGAGAGAGAGAGAGAGAGAGAGAATTCACAAAGGAGAAAATTGATTAGAGAAAAAAAACAGAGACAAATTGAAGGGATGGAGGAATAAAAAAAAGAAAATGAGAAAGTAGAAAGAAAAAGAAATAAGAAAATAGAAAAGAAGAGAAATCAATACTTGAGTTGACAGATCAAAAGAAAGGAAAAAGAAAGGAATAGGGTGGAAGTTGTAAACAAAAGATAATACATACAGTAGAAGAAGAAGAAACAAGAAAAAATAATGAGCAGATAAAGAAAGAAAAAGAATATTTATTAGTGGAAAAGGAAAGCAAGAAAGGGAGAAGGAAGAAAGAAAGAAAGAAAGAAAGAGTACATGATCAGAAAGAAAAAAATAAAAGGTAATAAAAGAAAGCTTTAATGACAATAATATAAATAAATAAATAAACAAATAAATCCAGGATAATAAAATTAAGAAATAAACAGGAAAAAGAAAATAACAGAAGAAGAAAAAACATAGAAATATAAAACTTCCAAGGCAATGTATTCATAATATATATTGGTTGTTATGTGTACATGTTTTAAATAATAATAATTAATTAATTTTGTAACTTCGTCTCACCTTCTTTGGACATGCCGACCTCAAAGCACTTCTGCAGGCGACAGTACTGACAGCGGTTCCGTGTCACCTTGTTGATCTGGCAGTTTTTATCTCTGTGGCAGGTGTAGACCATGTTCTTCTGAATGCTACGACGAAAAAAACCCTGAGAAAACAGAATGAGTGAGAACTCAGATAATTTTTCTTGGAAAGGTTTTCCCTCTTGGACCACTGAGATTTATTACATCTGTGAGATTTCTACTGTACTTACAGCACTCTGTACATGTACTGTATGTACATTTTCAGCAAATACAGTAAATACTGTACCTCACCACCTGGGGGCAGCACTATATTGTCTGTAGCATATGGTGGGCCACATTTTTCTCACTTCATCACTCTCCAGACTGGAAATTAAAGTGTTTCCTGCTCCACCTGGTGTGGGACCTGGTCTGTGAAGTGTGATGTTAGCATCAGGGAGAGGGTGGGGCTAGGATGAGAAAATGGGTGGGTTGTAGTGGGGAAAGAGTGATGTATTGATGGGAAAGTAGGGGTTGCATGGAAGATGGAGGGAGAGTTAAGATGAGGATCAGGTAAGGGTTGTTTGAGTACAGGGGGTGGGGCTTGGATGAGGATAAGGTGTGAGGTTTAAATGATGATGATAGAATGGGGTTTGGATGAGGAAAGGGCGATGGTTTGGATGAGGATGGGGCAGGGTATGGATGATTATAATGGGGCAGAATTTGGATAAGGACTGGGCTGGTGTTTGGATTAGAAAGGGGCATGTTAGGTCATAGTAAGCTCACCTTGCAGCCCTCACAGGAACTGACTCCGTAGTGATATCCTGATGATTTGTCCTGACAAACAAAACACGGCTTATAGACTCGGGGAGGAGGAGGAGGAGACGGAGAGCTCGGGATCAGTTCCTCAGAACTCGTACTCCGAGTCTCCACCGCTGTACGGAGAGAGAGAGAGAGAGAGAGAGAGAGAGAGAGAGAGAGAATAAATATTAAAGAACTTGAAATATAAAAAACAAGAAAGAAAACATTCAAGGTTAATGATGATTGTGTGTGTGTGTGTGTGTGTGTGTGTGAAGTCATCCCTATGAACCAACCAGACATACTACACTATTTGCTGTACTAACATCTTAATGTCATTGTGTGTGTCCAGACTCGAATATAAGCACTTTTTTTTACTGATGCCATGTGATTCGTGGATTATGTGTTCTTGTTTTCTAAGTATGAAACTTCATGTTCATTTGGAACCATGAGAGAAGAACAGTAGACAGTAGTAGGACACATGTTCTCTCTCTCTCTCTCTCTCTCTCTCTCTCTCCCTTACACACACACACACACACACACACACACTTGTCTGAAGCTTATCATGGCTGCCATCTGGGTTATTTTTGTGGTTTTGGTTCTTCGTCCCTCAGCAGCATTAACTCTCACTGACCTCAAATATTTGCGTTTGATCTGGACTCATTGTATGGTGAAATAAACCTGATATTTTTCAAGAAAGAAAAGAAGATGGATTGAAAGTACAAGAAAGAAAAAAAGTGAAAAGAAATGTAAAGACGGCAAAAGGAAAGTTGTGTATGTGGGTGTGTGTGTGCTTGTGTGTGTGTATGTGTGTGTGTGTGTGTGTGTGTGTGTGTGTGTGCACGTGTGTTTTTCTCAGTGGGACTCAGCCGCAGGATTCTGTTCCTTCCAGTTTCTCTTTATTTAGTTTCCTTCTTTCTTATTAGCAGGAGCAATGCTAAGCTTTATCCGATGTGTCACAGTGGTGAACCTTTCCCCCTGACCCTTGGCCTGTCCTGAGTTTCTCTGCAGTGTGCAATTCCTCCCAGCTGCCTGGCTGATCTTTTTACAGTGCCTGCAGCCTGCAAGTTGCCCTGTAAACTCTGTGTGTGCGTGTGTGTGTGTGTGTGTGTTTGTGTGTGTGTTTATATGGGTTCAGGACGAGGCCCAAGGCTCTTGGGGTTTTATTAGTTATCTCGGACGTCGATCGACGCCACGGCCAGCTGTCTCTCAGTCCCACTGACTCCCATCACGTAAAAACAATAAAAGAGGGAAAAAGGACAAAAAAACAAAGGAATCTTCAGAACTCAGGTTTTAATAGGTCCCCAAAAATTTGTGAATGGAGGCTGAATTCTCACCAGGTGGGTACTACTTAACGAGCGTTGGACGAGGGGGGTATAATAAAATAGAAACAGGAGGAAGGACAGACGAAGAAGATATAAGGAATAACGACAGAGACAGAGTGTAAGAAGAGTGTGTTTGAACTTGGATTTGACTTTGACTCCTAACTTGAACATGAGATTTAAAAGGAGAATTTAGTTGAAATAAATATCACAAACAATGATGAAAAAAACAACAACAACGTGCAATTTCTTTAGGAATAAAACATAAATATAAAGAATATCGAAAGTATTACACAGACAACATAATACAAAAAAATGTATGCACTATAAACTACATGAAAATAAAATATATAAATAAATTTGTTTAAATTGTGCTTGCTTTCACATCAAAATGCTAAAAATCTGCAACATTTAAAATAATTTGACCCTTCCAAAAGGTCAAATTAACATTCTTATTAAATTTTTATTCTGTGCTTTTAAAGGAGAAATAAGATGGAAAGAGTGAAGGAAAGAACTCTGTGGTCATGGATTTTCTTTTTGGTCTGAATAGATTGCTTAGACAGAGGGGAAAAACTAATTTATAAGTATTGTTTTTAAAGGAAATATAAAAAAAATTAATAAAAACTCTGGAAAAAAACAAACTAATTATTTAAATTCTGAATAAAAGACACATTTTGATGCCTAAGATGTTTACTGAATTTGTTATTAATGTCCATATTTTTATAATTAGATTTTCTTTTTTTAATATACAGTAAGTACTGCATCTTTGCTTGTTTTTTTAACTCAAAGATTAAAGTGCTGTTATTTAGTTTATTATATTTGTACATATTTTATTGTATTTCTGTTTTCTATACACACACACACACACAAACACACACACACACACACACACACACACACACACACAGTGACAGGGTGTAGACAGTGAAATGAACACAGGACTTGATAAATAGTTTAATAAAATGTTTTCTCTCTATTTGCTCTGCACTAAAAAAATATTTGAGCTTGGAAATAAATTTATTCTGAAATAAAGGAAAAATAAAACTCTATGGACTTTGGGCATATAAACATTGTGAAAGTTAGTGACCCCTCTTTTTCTTTATTTTTCGTTTTTTGTGTAAAAACATAACAAAAGTCAAATCATAATGGGTCTTAGTATTAGGCAAATACAACCTCAGATGATCAACTACATATTACTTTTTTCACTGTTTCATTATTTATTTAACAAAAATTAGCCTTAAAAACATAAATGAAACATGTGGCCCATACTAAGTAGCCCATTACTGCGTCCACAGGATTTAAGAGGGAGTTGCATCCAGGTGATGCTTATCATTTGTTCTTGATTAACTGATCACCTGCAGGTGTGCAGATCTCTATAAAAGTACAAGTTTTGTCAGTTTGCATCTGTATTAAGTATTCAGGTGTGTGTTAACACACACACAAGGAAGAAAGTTATAAACAATGGTCTTAAAGAACCAATTGAAGCAAAAACAATTGCTGAACATCAATCTGGAAAAGGGTTATAAACCATTTCCAACCATTTTGAAGTTCAACATTCTATGGTGAGAAAGATTATTCAGACGTGGAAAGCATTCAAGACAGTTGCCAATCTTCCAAGAAGTGGGCGTCCCAGCACATTCATCTTAAGGTCAGACCGTGCAATGCTCAGAGGAATGCAAAAACAAAACAAACACAAAAAGAGCTTTATCTCAGACCCTCAGCTTTATCTACATGCCTCAGACATCATCATCTATACCACTTTATCCTATATACAGGGTTGGAGGGGACCTGGAGACTTACATGGCACACCCATTCATTCACACACTACAGGCAATTTGGGAACTCAAAATTAGCCTAATTTGCATTTATTTGGCTATGGGAGGAAACAAGAGCACTTGGAGAAAACCCATCAAACACGGGAAGAACCACCTGAGGTGATAATTGACCCTGGACCCTTTAGGTGCCACCACAGCCCTCACTGAGCATGTCACATGTTAAAGGCCATGACAGCACAATTAGAAGAAGACTGAACAAATATGGTTTGTTTGGAATGGTTGCCAGGAGAAGCCTCTTTTGTCTAAAAAGAACACAAATGCACAAATGAGGTTCATAAAACTGCATCTGAACAAAGCTCTAGGCGTCTGGAACAGTGTGTATTTGTTTGGAAGTGTGGATTTGTTTGGCCTAAATGTAAAGAACCAACCAAAATAGGCAAAAAACAAACAACATTTCAGCAGAAATACCTCATACCTACTGTCTGCCACAGAATGGTCCAGACTTTCACTAGGCCATTCCAAAACATTGAACTTTTATTTTTCAATCATTCTGATACAGACAGTGGGTATGAGGTTTTGAAATGTGCTGGGACCTTGTTCCGGGAGGGCTGGATATTTATTATGCTAACTCTTTTAGGCTTAGGTTCTTATTTCCAATGGTAAAAAGAAAGTAGAATATATCCTCACCATCTATATACAGAATGCCTTATGTGGGGAGTAAAGTAGCTGATGTGGGATGTGCATACGGTGTGTAGAGAGTGTGTGTGGTACGTCTGTTCAGAATGAAGGCTTCAGGATTGTAGCCAATTTCTCTGTCTTTAGTTCATAATAACACACACACACACACACACACACACACACACACACACACACAGACTAATTAGAAAAAATGTAAAATTAGAAAAACTACCCTAATCCTTTAAGTAGTTACTCTATATATGGACCTGATCCATTAGTAGGCTCACTACCTGTTGTGTGTTTGTATAATATTGTGGTGTGAAATGTGACCAATCAGAGAAGGAAGGTTGATCTGAGAGTTTGTGGACTTTTCACAGAAAATCCAAAGTTCGAGTTTCTTCAGCTTTACACTTCTGAGTGCATGTGCTTGTGTATGCATGTATATGCATGTTTGCATAAGCGTGTGCATGCGTGAATGTGTGTAAGTGTGTATTTCATTTTCTTTTTTAATTAAATTTCCGATTCCGTAGATTTACTGATCATGTGACATTTACAGATCAGCTACAGAAATGTGTTTCTCTAAACTCTGGGGGAAAGTTTTGCCCCATAATATAGTTAATATAATTAAATAAACTTTTTTTCTAAATAGTAACACTTAAAATTTTTATAAACTTCAAAAATAAACATAAAATATAAATTGAAAATAAAAGGTTTTTTTTTTCTTTTCATAAACCCCTCATCCCCCACATCCTTCCTGTCTTTAAAACAAAACCGGTCATTGTCCAGGAGATGAACCAATAAAATACACACACACACACACACACACACACACACACATATATCAGGATGCCATCCAAGAGCCAAACTAATAAAACAGTTAACACTGATGTGTCCTTAACACGTCCCTGCTACTACACAAACATGTAACCTTTGCCTTTTGGATAAAAAACACACACACACACAAACACACACACACATGCACACACACACACACACACTGAAGCTGATGAGTTAGCATGCAGTGGCAGACTGGATTTTGCAACGTCCCTAACATGCAGGAAGTCACTATTCGTTTCAGAAAAAAATCTACAAGTTACCCAAACAAACGTTATAATACAAATTTTAAATGTAATAAATTAAAAAAGGGAAACATCAGCTAAGTTACAGTATAGTGAGCATTCTATTGGTCATTGGGTGAAATTAATGTAACTAATAATACAATTTAAAAGATCAGCTTATTTCAGTGGGCCGAGGAAAAAAAATTGCCAAACTTTATATAAATACAACTGCACTGAGGGAAACTCATTTCTGCTTTGTATTAGCCTAATTACCCTAACTTTACACTAAACATAAATTTTACACTTTTTGTTTTGATTCTCCTAATCTAATTTTGGGTTTAAAAATACTGTAGGTTGGTGTAATCTCTCTTGTAGTCCAGTATTTCTCTCTCTCTCTCTCTCTCTCTGTAACACACACAGAGCTGAGTTTTTTTGTCTTTACACACACACTTGTTAAACCTGAACTGTGTCTTATTCGACAGCACACACGCACACACAGACACACACACAGTCAGACACGCACACACAAAGCATCCTTTCTTCTTTACAGTGCCCCATAAACCGACCCCTTTTTTAATTCCTGTTTCACTGTTTTCCTGGAAGAATTTAGCATTTGGTCACAGCCTGCACTTCACCCATAGACAAAAAAAAACTCCCACTCTCTCAACCCTCACAGAACAACGAAATCCAAACGAGCATGAAGTTCACCTCCAGCTCCGCCCACACAACCAACTTCACCAGAAAAGGAAGAAAAAACATAAGAGTGAGAACTGAGAGTTAAGAAGTTTTACTTATGCTAATCGTATACTGTCAGCCTCGGGCTATCATTAGCATCCAACTCGCCTCTTTTAGACTTGATCGTTTCCCTTCTTTTTTCTTTGTTTGTTGTTTGCATCAAACATTTTCTGCTTCAAAAACTCCTTATGCAGAAATCATTTAGAAGACTAACATTGTGATAAAACTATCAATAGCTACACTAAGTATTATAATTACACTAAGCTGTAATTAGATTTATAATTAGCATGGAATTAGCTGTTCATGAACTGTTTATTAACAGTTAACATTAGCCATGACTGTTTTGTTTCTCCGGAAGATTTTTCCAAAACCAAAAAAAAACAAAAACCTTAAATTTTTTGTTTAAAATGAGGATCAGTTTATTTATTTATTTATTTTTTATTTTTTTTACTTTCATGTAATTTAATTAGTCCTTTATTTACAAGCCTCAGGTTATGATTAGCATGAAACCTTTAACATTTTTGATTAGCATTAAACCTCTCACATTTTTTGGATCGCATTAAAACCTCACACACCAATTTCTACAAATTCAAAACTGTTTTAAAAAAAAATCTAACACAATTTAGTTTCATTTTAAATGCAGGGTTATTCTTTTTTTTTGCACTTTTACTCCCAACTGCATTCACATGGACCATGGCCTTGCTTGCTCAATTAGCATGTCACAATGACAAACGTGTCTGTACTAGTGATTAAACTAGCAAGTTTCATAAAAAGTTAGAATCATCAACAAAGAAGTGTGTCAATTCTGTAGTAAGTTACTCATTTTAAATATTAGCTTTAGATTTAAGAAACAACATCAAAGCATTTTGGTGATTAAGTTGCTGTTGTCTTTTGTTTGTTTTATAGTTTGTTTACAATTCAGGCAGCACTTGTAGCTAAATTAAATAAATACATTAAATTCATTAAATTAATAATGCTAAATAGCTATAATATAATTGTATTTTTAAATAATATATAGCTTTGTATATTTCAATAATACTTTGAAATAAATGATTTTATTTAAATTAATTAGGGCTTGAATGTTTTTTAAATGATTGTAATAACTATATCAGGTCAGATACTTTATTAGTAATAAATTTGTAATTTAATAAAATGTCCGTAAGAAAATAACATTCATACCAAGTGACAAAATCAAAAATAAAAACTGAATTATTTAATAAAATCATTAAAAAATATATATAATATATAAAATATAATATATAAAAATTATATATATATAATATCATGTGTAACTTGTTAAAACTAAACATTGATATGCTATAAATCCTGTAAGTATACTTAGACAAGAAGTTCAACTTGATCTCAGTGTGTGTGTGTTGGGAGTGCAAACATTCTTGCTATTTACAGCGTTTCCCTCACACACTACTGTCCAGCTGTAAAACTGCATAATGGCGCAGAGCCAAATTCCAACAGCGAGCTGTGAAACCTGTACAGATATACATGAGATGCCTGGGTGGTGCACACACACACGCTGTTTATGAAATCTCAGACTTCTACTCTCTGATGTTTAATACTGAAATTAATAACTTAATAACAACAAGGTATAAAATAAATATAAATATCTAATCTAATATCAATGATCTATAAATAATGATGCTCTATTGCTAACGATGCTACGCTAACGCTAAAATCTTGACTGAAGCTGCAGCACAGTGAGGCAACTTTCTGATACTCAGCACTGTTGTTTAGAGTTAAAATATATTAACCTCAAAGTTTCTCCCTTCATTTAAATAGTGTTTTAATTTAAAAATGTTTTCTTTTGTAGGCTACTTAATGCGTAACTTTAAAGTCTTTGTTTTCTTACTCTCTACTTTTTTTCTTTCATTTTTCCATTTTTCCTTCTGCTTCACCTTCTTTCCACATTCTTTCTTTCTTTCTTTCTTTCTTTCTTTCTGCATTTTATTTTTTCTTTAATGAATATTTAATTATTTATTTTGGTTCATTAGGTTAATTTGCTTTTTTCCAATTATTTACAGCTACATACAGTACAGACACCCTGTAGCATGATTAACTGATATAATTGCTGTAATAGCTATTAAAAGCTGAACATAAGTAAACAATAACTAACGAGTTCAAAGAATTAGTGTTTTTTTTCCAGTAATATTGTTTAAGGTTATTTTAATTTAAATATTAGAAAATAAACTTGTAGTTTAGTTAAAAGACATGTGTGCACTGTGTAGTGAAAGCTGAAGGCTCATGATTTTATCACATTTTGTACAATAAAATTTTTTTAAATTAAAACATAATTTCAATTATTATATTATGTTGACAATGTTATTAAAAATAAACTGTTTTATTTATTAATTGTTTGTAATTAATTAACTTCATTTAACATACTTTATATGTTTTAGATTTTATTTATATTTCTAAGAATATTGCAAAAAAATGTATTTCTCATAAAATTACTAAAATGAAATTGCTTAAATGAAATTTTGTAAATTAATACTAGGACATCTGACATCGCTGTTTAACTAAAAAAATTTTTAAAAGACCTAAAGAACCCGGATTCCCAAAAAGCTTGACAAGTTCCCTATAAAAGAATGTAGTCCCATCATAAAGATCCCAAAGTTATTTGTAAGGCCGGAAGTGTTCCCTTTTACCAGGTTTGGAGTAACCCTCAAAAGCATTTTCTTATTAGAAAGTGTCACTAGTAGTCTTTTAAAATTTAGAACCCTTAATTATGCAGGATCCCTCGTGCATCAAACACTATCACACTGCCTACTGTAGGTTCCCGGAAACCAACCAGTGTGCCCCTGGTGGCAGTACCAAGCTCACATACATTGATGAGGGTTGCATCAAAAAGGGCATTCAAAAATATGCAGACCAGAAAATGAGATCAGCTAGAGATAGATAGAATCCTCTTAATTATCAGTTAAATCTTGGAAAAACCCTGGAGAACCTTCAGTAAACACCAGGATAGTTTATCTTAAAAAAGAAAACTTAAACGTCAGAAGCAGACAAAAGCTTTAAAACTCTTTTTCTCGTTCGCCAAGGAGTCAAATTCCTACCATAATTATTGTCGACAATAATAATTTAGAGTTTCATGCTTGTACAAAAGGTTTTCTACAGGTCCATTGTAATTGTTTCTATAGTAACAACTCTTTCATAGAGACACTCCATTCCAAAAAAAGAAAAAGATTTTCTTTTTAAAATTACATGGTAACATTAGTTGTCAGGACTGGGGAGTTTATCGCCTTATGTATCAACTTATTCTTTACCAAATAAAAATTTTTAAACATTGTCAAACTGAAGATTAGTGGATGTGCTTCAGCTTAAGGATCAGCTTTGTCACTTCACCCCTTGCTGATTATTTGTTTTCTGTCAATTTTAACAATTTGATAATTAGTTTAAAGTTGTGTATTATTATTATTACTATTATTATTATTATTATTATTATTTAAAAAATAGACACATCTGCAAACACGTGCAGGTGTAAGACATGAAAGAAAAAGTCAGAAATGGGAGGTGATGAAAACTTAAACAAGAACCAGTGACACTTACACTGAAGGCCAGCACTGTAGAAGAATGCTCCTGGACCGGAAAAGTAGGAGCTCGTTTTCCTTAGCACACAAGAACTCTGAGGTGACACATCGAAATGAGGCCTCGAACTGACGCCTAGCATCTCCACACAGTCGAACATGATTTCACTGACCAAACGTCTTTAAAGGGTCTTAAATCAGCCACAAACAATGCTTCTGTGTGCGAAACAAATGAGAACGGAAGTTAGTAGAACACCGTAAACATCTTCCAGGGTTCTCAGTCAGAAGAAAAGAATTTGCTGTCTGTTAAATGTGAAATCAGTTTCTTATACAAGACAACACGTCTTCTTAATCCTCATTAGGTCTTCTGCTTCTTCTTCTCCTTCTTGTACTCAAGACAAGCTATGCAAAAAATTACTCCAAAAGAAATCCACCAGTGTGAAGTATTGGCAACCCAAACACACTCTCAGAGAACATCTGAAGTCTGATGTCCAGTCATTTCAGTTACGCTGTATACAAGATGACAAGTCAAAGGTGAAGCATCTATACAACTTTGGCTCCTCCTTCTATTTCTTCTCTCTCTCTTTCTCTCTCTTCTAGTTTCTTCAAAGCAAAAAAAGTACTTTTTGTATCAATGCATTAAATCTCAGTTCATTCCCACCGTTCTCCTTTAAAGTAGCATTCTAATCTCATCATTTGACTAAAAAGTATCTAAGAAGACCTGAAGTCTGATGTCACGACCTTCATGCCCCAAGTCCATCCAATCAGAACAGATTATATAAGATATGGGATGAAAAAGAACTTTCAGACAATAGTGGGATTTTGGTTTATCTCTACTACAACAACATAAAAACTGTCTAAAGCATCAGTGGAACATAAAAAAACATCAGACATCTCCGAAGCAGTACATTAAGATGAATCATCTCCTGAGGTTCACGCATCTTCACATGATGATTTTTTTTTCTTTGCAATAATGTCATGAACAAGACATTGAAGAAAGTGTTCTTCTGACCTGGGCAGTCGGTGGAAGATTTCTTCAGAAACTTCTACTAAAGTTCGAGCTCCTACTGAAGTCACTGCAGTCACTTGTACAATCACGAAAAAAGACCTGATGAATCAAACTTATCCTGAACTTTAGTCCTCTCCTCCTTCTCTCCTGTCTCTGACACAACACAACATTAAAATGAAAACAACTTTTCTCAGAACCTCACACTCAGACAGAGAGTGAGAGAGAAACGCTCTGGTCTGCTGTCAATTCTCCCACTTTTAGACCTTTAGCCAACTCTGTAGCTCTCTGACACATTGACCATCGTCTCTGATCCTCCACCTCTTTTTTTCTTCTTTTCTTCCACAGGAACTAGATTAGCAGGAATCCCAAACAAGAGCATGACCACTTAGAGCATAAAACTTTATAGCAGGACGAAAGTGCTGGACAGTCCGAGACAAGATGTCTGACCCCGCCCACTTGACAGAGAGAGAGAGAGAGAGAGAGAGAGAGAGAGAGAGACGGGAGCTCTTCTGGTTGGACAACAACTTTTTATCCCTTTCGCTTTCTGTACTGGGGTTTTTTGTGAAAGTCTCTCTCTCTCTTTCTTACATGCTTGTTAATATTTAATTGCTTATATTATTTTATTATATAATATTGCTTTTCCTTGTACCTGCAGATAACATTAGCAAAACCTACACTGTATAAGTAAACACTGTGTTTTGTTTTCATTCACATCCTCATTTTGAAAGCAGCACTAAAATGATGATGCATATAAAAATGCACCAACATTAAAATCAAAACAACCTCACACAGATGTAACACTATGTTGTTGGTCCAAAGTCTATTAATTAATTATTATACTAGATCAGTGTGTGGAGTTGTTACTGTTGGTGTTGATGAGGTTTGGAACATTTAGCAGTCACCCTGCAAAACCCAGAGCTGCTTACAGAAGAGCTTTGGAGTCTCAATCAGAAACTTGTCCTCATGCTGGAGCACCTGGGCAGTGACTCAGAGCTACGTACAGAACATCTAGGACAAATCTGTCACTTTATTTTATTGACGTTAATAAAAAATATTATTTCAATATAAACAAACCAACATAAACCAAAAGACTCACACAAATAAGACAAGACAAGGCACCCAAGGCTCACCCCTGCTTGAAGGGACCAAAGGCCAGCCCATAGAAAAGCCAATACAGCACAAATCACTGAAAAAAGTCAATAATGGCCATGATAGAAAGGCACCAGAACACCCAGTGCACCACAGTTTCAAAGAGGCAAAGAGCCCAAGGCCCCATATCCAGCATTTCTGGCCCAGAAATGCTGGGTATGGGGCCTTGGCATTTTTAAATCAGGCAGAAAATGTTTGTTATGATTTAATTTATGAAAAAAAAATAATAATAATAATAATAAAAGATTGATAAATTTTGTCTTCCAATATGTTATTAATGTTTTACAACATGATATAAATAACTTTATAGTTAATTTTTACCATGCCAATGGTATTCATTATTTTCACAAGTCTGATCAATTGAGCAGTTTTAATACAAACCTTAATAATATTAAAACAAATATTACTTTTTAAATAAAGAAATAAACAAATTCTGATATTATTAATAAATCTTTTTTTAATAGAGCAGGAAATTAAGGGAAACAAAATTGGTCATTGTAGATCTATTAAACGAAAAATCACAAATTACAAACCAAATGATTTGATTATATACTGGGCAGTTCATATGATGTGACACTTGAGCCCCTTGTGATTTATGTTTAAATCTTTTGTTTAAAAAAAGGGATTTTTTTTTTTTTTTGCCGTTTTAAAAATATATGGAGTCTTGCGCCATCTTGAGGTGAGACACGGAATGACAAAGAGTAGCCAAATCTAACACGCACAAAAAGCAAGCTTTTGTTGTTGAAATTGATTGTGTGTAGAGTTGGAATGAGGTGATGACCATTTTGCTGCTTTTCTCTCTTTCTCCCTCACGCCCTTCTTTCTTTTTTTTCTTTTCACATTTCACTGTGCTGAACTCTGGAAAGCAGCCCCACAGGGGCTTTAACACACACAGTCTTACTTTCTTTCGCTCTGTCTCTCTCTCTTTCTGGCATACACGTATAAACCGCTGACTGATTTACGCGCTCATGTTTTTTCTCAGTCTGTTTTTCCATCTTTACGTTTTTCCCCCTTCTCTTGCGTTTTTTTAAATTCAGTTTCTCCTCCTCTACAGTCACGAGTTCCCTGTGAAGCCGTTATAAGCGCTCATTACAGCTTATTACAGTTCCGGAAGGGATACGGTATTCAGAGGGTTTATTTTCGTTTCCTCTTTTCCTTTTTTTTTTTACTTCCGCCTCTTCCTCATTACCATCTCCATCCTTCCTCTTCTGTCTTTTTCCCTTTCTTTTACCCTTCTTTTTCTCCTTCATCCTTTTGCTTTTTCTTCATCCTTCTAGTATTTTCTTTATTTTTATTTTCTACTTTTTAAAAGTAAATTAACTTTACCTAAAACATCTAATTGAAACGCACTGTACACTCTATATTTTATTTTTTGTTTAAGGAAATCAGATTTTTTTTTTTTTTATGTATTAAATAAATTGTGGCAAAAAAATATTTTAAAGAAAAGGATACTTAAAAAATATTCACATTCTTATCAAAGTATCAATCTATGTGTGACAGATTAAATATATTAATTGATTATTTTATTTATTTATTTTCTTCAACATTTTCATCGTTTTTGTTCCTACATCACTGTATTATATTTTATTGCTGTACATTATTTGCATATTTTAGTAAATGTTTCATCCGAGACTCTACAGTTTGAAATATACTTACTTGCCTTTTTAAAATATTTTTTTCTTTTTCTTTTCTTTTGTTCTTCAGTCACATCCAATGCCCTCGACTTCACCTTGCAGCTTCTCTCTCTCTCTCTCTCTCTCTCTCTCTCTCTCTCTCTCTCTCTCTGCACCTCAACATTTTCACCTGTCTTTCAACATTTTTTTTCCCTTTCTGTCTCTCTCTCTCTCTCTCTCTTTCTCACACACACAAAACGCAAAAACGCACGCACGCACACACACACACACACACAGAGTGACACACTGCAGGGAGCAGGGCTGCACAGTTTCAGCCAGCTCGGCTCTCTCCACACCTTGAGGCAATTACACACACACATAAAGACACACAGGAACGTAAATGGAGGGAGAAGGCAGACAGGAAAAGAGATTGCTTATTCACTTTCTTTCCTCTGTTCTTTCTTTCATTTTTTTCTTAGATGTTTCCTCATACTGTAAAATTTCAGCTACTCCATTCGAAAACAATCTTGTGTATTTTTCTTTTTCTTCTTAATTTCTTTCTGCCTTCCCATCTTCTCCTTTTTATTTTTTTCACTTTTTCTTTCTCTCTCATTTATTCTCTTCTTTTTGCTTTTTTAGGTTACAGTTTTTCTCGATTGCTAAAACACTAAACCCTATTGTCTGAACCAAATTCTCAGTTGCCTAAACCCACTTATTGAATCAGTCACTCTTTTGGCAAAACCATAAGCACTTTTCACCTGTTTAGACACATCTTGTCAACACATTGTCATTGTGATGCACCTGTGTTGCATAATGGTGAGCACAGGTGGCAAAAGTCAAACACAATTAAAGCTCAGGTGTCACCGGTTGAACACAACAACTCCAAATTTATCACACTTGTGGCTAATGATGTGAGGGTACATATAAGCCAGAGCACTGGTTTGTGAGGCACTACAATGGATAGAAATCTAAGAAGAGGAGTTCGTGTGAGAGGAGGTCGAGCAGGTCAAGGTGGTCGAGGTGGTCAGCGAGGACAAAGAACAGATGAAATCAGAACTACTGTGATTGACCATGTTCTTGTCCATGGTATGACAATGAAGGAGGCAACCAAACATCAGTAGATTCACTGTGTCCACCATAATCTGAAGATTTAGAGTAGAGAACAGGTAGTTACCTTTTTTGACATTATAGTATGTAAATATTGACAACAATTACATATGTACAATGACTGTACTGTATACTGTACCACAGTAAAAATGTTTCAGTACATCACTGTGCCAGTGTACTGTAGTATTGTAATGGAGGGTTAGTCTGACTTTGTAGGCCTATTCCATGTATGTATTTTTGTGTATGTTCTCCTTTTGTAGAATTGAAAGACTGACACATGGGAGTGGTAGGACATCTATGTTCTCCCCACACCAAGAGACCCTAATTGTCGACATGGTCCTCGAGAGCAACTCCATTAAACTGCGTGAAATTCAGCTGAGGATCATTGAGGACCATGTGCATTTTGAGGGTATCGACAGTGTCATCCTCACTACTGTTGACCGTGTCCTCAAGCGCAACAGACTGCTCATGAAACAGCTGTACAGAGTGCCCTTTGAACGCAACTCTGATAGAGTCAAAGAGCAAAGATTCCAGTATGTACAGG
>JAQMYJ010000016.1:2080248-2094857 GCA_030014305.1 Clarias laeviceps | reverse complement strand
GAGCAGAAGTAGCAGAAACATCTCACCATTAACTGTTCAAAGGAGATTAATGCATTTTTTGGATGCCTTCAGCATTCTTTTACAATGTAGAAATAAATAAAAATCAGGAACCATCATGGAGTTAGAAAGCGACCCCAAACTTTTGAACGGCAGAGTAAGTATAGAAATAATAGTTTATATAAACTTATAAATATAAGTTTCATTGGACGTTATTATTTTAAATGACAACAATGTGGATATTTAATGCATCAAGTCCAAATTGGACTAAAGATGGCAGGTTTCTTTGTACTCTGCAAGTTTTCTTTGTACTCACATGCAAAGTTGAATATAATGGTTCATTTGTTTTAATAAACTGGGCGGGGCCCAGTTTTAATTGTGGCCCGGGGGTTTTAATTGTGGACGGGACCCATTTGCATTAAGTCCCTCCACAAACTCTATAAAAGGCAAAGCTCACAACAACAATAAAGTGTGATTAGACCTCAGCTGTGTGCTTGAACCATTATATTCAAGTACTGTACATGTCTGAGGCAGCACACTAAAACAATGCTAATATCCTAAAATGCTAATCATGCTAATATGCTAATTGTGCTAAGATGATGAATTGAATGTTATTAACGGATCCCAAATAAAATTCCATTTTTATCTTCAACATAATGTTTTTGCTGTGTGGCAAGCAATGAAGGAAATTGTGTAAATGTTTTTTCTCTGTCTGTCTGTCTGTCTCTTTCCTTGCCTGTCTGTCTACACCTAATGATTTTATCCTCACACACTCACACACACACAAGTATTTCTGTGTGGTATTGTAGACACATCTGTACAGCTTTGAGGTGAGCAATGACATCACACAAAATACAAAATACAGCGCACACATGCACACACACTCACACACACTCACACACAATTACAGTTCAGAAGGCCCAACACCGTACATTATGTACAGCTGTTAACTTTCTCTCTCACACACACACACACACACACACACACTGTAAATGCTCCCTCTTATTGTTAGAGATTTTTAGAGAGTGGGAGAGATAGACAGAAAGAGAAAGTTTGAAGGAGAGAAAAAGAGAGCGGGAGAGAGAGAGACTCACCGTGTGACAGGCAGATGGAGGGATGAAGAAGAGGACGAGTGGTGCGAGGAAGTGTGCAAGTTAAACTGAAGTGAGCGAGTCAGTCAGCTGTTGCAGGGATAAAGAGACACACTGAGACTCACCACTCCTCCTTCCCTCTCACTCCTCCTCTTTTTCTCAGTTGTCCTCTTTCACTCCTCCTTCTTCTCCTCCTCAACATACCCCTCCTCTTTCACTTACTCCTTCTCCTCCTTCTTCACTCACTTTTTCTCTCCCTTAATCCTACTTCACTCGTTCATCTTCCTGAACTCACTCCTCCTTCACTCACTCCTTGTCATCCTCCACTTCTACTCCATTAACTCCTCATTCTTCGCTTATTAACTCTTCTTCTGTACACTTACTCTTCCTCCTCGTTCACTCACTTATTTAAGTAATCTTTTTTTTCTCTTTCTCAGGGTCATGGAGATTTTGGATTGATTTGACTTTCTTTGCTTTTATCAGACTGGTATAATCTTTTATATTTTATAAAATTTTAAGGCTAAACTTAAAATGTTTAAATGATTTTTGACATGTTTATTAAATATGAAGAAGGTTAGTACCAGTAAACAGTGTGTGTGTGTGTGTGTGTGTGTGTGTGTGTGTTAATGTCACTCTCTCACACACTCTCTCATACACACACAGAAGTCCTCATTAGCCCTCAGCATGTATAAACACATGGGTGTGTGTGAGTCTTGGTCTCAGAGGGAATATCAATGTCAGTGTGGAGTTGCATTCTGTTGACACTTGCTGAACTCAAGACCTTTTCAGAGCTCTTCTACAATTAATAAGTTTACATTAACGTCTCACATTAAGTTCAATAAAATTGTGTCTTTTGTGAAATATATTTACATAGACACGCGTACACGAACAACAAGTCTATTAACAAAGTACTCAACTATAATTAACAGTTTTTATATTATGCCATAAATTTATAAAGTTACTTAAATTTTACATTTATATCTCGAATTGTTCGTCCTGTAAAGCTGCTTCGTTTGAATTAAAACTGAATTTAAACTGTATTTTTACAGAGAAAAGTCCGAGTTTTTTTTCCTTTCGTTTTGCCCTCGCTATGAAGCAGCCATGAAAGAGTGAGATATACATGTTAGCTATATAATCATCAATTTAAAATATCTATAATTTGTTTAATGTTTTTATTTTGTGATAAAACAAATCTGAATTTTTGGTGAAAACATCTGTAGCTTCTTTCATTAAAAAAGATAGTTTATTTCATTTTGCATCAGGAACTAAACATATGTTCATATTCATATGTTTTCTATCAGGATCGAACAATTGAACGATCTATCTTTCTATCTATCTATCTATCTATCTATCTATCTATCTATCTAAATGTAAACATAGAACTGTTCTTTATGCTCAAATTAGTTTGAATTCAAGTTGTTTATTTCTACATGCGGATAGTGAACTCCAAGACATCAGTGAGATGTTATTTCATCTGTTTATTCTCTTTATTTATCTGTTCTAATGAACACATAAGGGTGACGCATATTTCACTAAATGTTCTTGCTGTAAGAAGAACATCATGGTTCAACATTTATACAAAGTTTTATTTAGTTTTATAATAAATCTTGTTGACTATAACTGTAGTAATCCATAATTCCATTCAGGTTAATAGGGGCACAATGTGAATGGGGGAGAGAGAAAAAGAGAGAGAGAGAAAGGGGAATAAATGGGAAATAAAAACAAGTGGATTTTTTTTCTGAAAAGGTAAATTGGGGCCTAGTTTGGAAAGTAAAAAAAAACTGCAGAGAGAGAGAGACAGACAGACAGAAAGGAAGGAAGGAAGGAAGGAAGGAAAAAAGAAAGAGTCAGTGGTAAGAGATATATAAAATAAGAAAAATATGAAAGTAAAAACAAATATAGAAAAAAAGGAAGAAAGAAAGCACCCTGAGGCAAAAAGTAATAAAGAAATGGGGAACTACAGTAAGGAAAGTTTTAAAAGCAATCATTAAAGAAGGTGAAGTACAGAAAGAAAACAGAATAGAATATGGGAGGTAAAAGGTAGAAGAATAAGAAAGAAAGCATGAAAAGAAGAGAGAGAGAGAGAGAGAGAGAGAGAGAGATGTGGGGCGTCAGGTTTTAATCAGCAATGCTGCCTGTAATGAGCTCACTGTTCCTGTCTACTGAGATTTATGTCATATGAAGTGTGTGTGTGTGTGTGTGTGTGTGTGTGTGTGTGTGTGTGTGTGTGTATTTACACATACATAGACACATATAAAGAATACTTTGTATGGCACGTGAAACAGTTGTGACATTTGAGACATTTGTGTTTAATGATGTACAGAAGTACACGGTGTGTGTGTGTGTGTGTGTGTGTGTGTGTGTGTGTGTGTGTGTAGTTACACAGTTACATGTGTTAATATGCTGTGTTTCAGATTTCTCTCAGTCGATGATGTCATCATGAACCTGTGCTGAACTTCTCCTGTCTGCTGCCATTAATGTCACCTTTTCTCTTTGCTTTCCTCCAAACCTGCACCGCTTTCCTCTTTTCTCCTTCCTTTTGCCTACCTGTCTGTCTGCCTGTCTGTCTTGCTGCCTGTATACTGTTCTATCTGCCTGCCTGCCTGTAATTTTATGTTTATATTTGTCTCTATGTCTACCTGCCGGTCTATACCTCTATCTGCCTGTCTATTTGCCAGCCCATCTGCCTCTACCTCTGGCTACCTGTCTCTCTGCCTGTCTGTCTGCCTGCCTGGCTTTCTGCCTGTCTGTCTGGTGCACTGGAGCCTTTTACTTTATTTCACATTTAATGCTTGCTCTATGCACCGATTTCCACCAATCAGAGAGTTCGCTAAAGCAGTGACATCTAATCAGAACGATTTTATTTTTCGTCTTCCTTGTCTTCCTGTCTGTCTGCCTGTCTGTCTTTATGTACCTTTGTAGGTCTGTTTGTCTTTCAGTAGCTCTATGTGCATATTTGTCTGTCTGTCTTCATTCCTGCCTGTATGTCTGTTTGCCTGCATGTCTATCTGTACCTCTGTCTGCCTGTCTCTCTACTTGGGTTTTTGCCTGCCTGTCTTTCTGTCTGTCTGCTTGGTTGACTGTCTGTCTCTGTCTTTATGTATCTATGTAGGTCTGTCTGTATGTCTATGTGCATATTTGTCTGTCTGTACCTCTGTCTGCCTGCCTCCCCTCTGTCTGTCTGTACATTTGTATGTCTGTCTGTTTGCCTTTCTGTAGTCTGTCTGTCAGTTAGACTGATTATAGCTATTTTCTCTCTCTCTCTCTCTTGCTCTCTATGTTTCTTGTTTTTTTGTTCTCACACTGATTGAATTACAGAAAGTTGCTCAAAAGCCAAAGAGTGCCAGGCTGTTCTGATTAAGGAAAAAGTCCAGAAACTTCCAAATGATCACAGAAAGAGAAGAGAGGGGGGATGAGGGAGGAGTGTAAATGGTCTGTTTGTCTTTGAGACACATGTGGAAATCATTTTCTACTCTAAAGCTCTGCGGTTTAAAATCATTTAGATTGGATGTCACTGCTTTAGCAAACTCTCTGGTTGGTGGAAATCGGTGCATAGAGCAAGCATTAAATGTGAAAAAGTAAAAGACTTCAGTGCACCAGCTAAACGCTCTTAAAATAAAAGGTTTAAACTTGTGTTTAAACCTTTTTGTAAGTATTGTGTGTGTGTGTGTGTGTGTGTGTGTGTTAGGTCACACTGAAACTCTTTTTCATAAAAACAGGCCAACTCTTCAAACTGACAAAGCTTTATGCATTTATGAGATTTTAGCTACAATGCTCTGTTCCACGAATGTCATTGTAAATGGGTAGGTTAGCTAATAGCTGCTGAGGGGCGGAGCTTATAAAACATTTGTTAGCTTGATTAACCTCGGAGCACCAATGTAAAAGTAAAGATACGAACAAAACATTGTATTACTAAATATTGTCTGAAAGTCTTCATTTCTGTTACATTGTGGCAAACGTTTTGAATGTTGATCACTCAATTTCAGTTTTATTTGTATAGCACTTTTACCAATGGATATTGTAAAAAAAAAATTTTAATAGAAATAACTTTTTATAATTTTTTTATAGTTATGTTATAATTATCAGATTGTCCCTGATGAGCAAAGCTAAGGGCACTGGTGTCAGGGACAAACTCCTTGAAATATCAATATGACGAAACCTTTAGAGGTACCAGACTCAACAGGAAACCCATCCTTATTTGGGTGATATCATATAGTATGACCATAAATCAGTCCCTGTTATATCTGTGTACTATGAGGCTAAAAGTTAAATAAAAGTTGAGGCTGGAAACTCTACTGTAAATGAACTTCTCTGCAGCAGAGGTAATATAAAGTCCACTTTTATTGTTAGAAACGCAGCACAAGCCATCACAGAAAAACTGCCTGCATCAGCCGAGTCCATCAACATCTTCATGGTCAAGTGGAACCGTCCCCAATAACCACATGGATCCCAAACAGACCACACGGAACCACCATGGGACAAGATCTCCAAACAGAAGCGGGGCATCAGGATGAGTCAGACACTGGCATCACTGGCAGGTCTGGATCACTGGCAGCACAGGAGTGTCATGTGCAGCTCGACAGAGAGAGAGAACGGTTGGGTTTGGTTACAGTCACATAATGTATAAGGTGAATGTATATTTACTGCAGAGTGCAAACAGGGACTCCAACAGGACTAGCTATGATAGTATGACTAAAAGGGAGTGCCAGAAGGAAACACAGGCATAAGGGCTCCCTGGGATGTAAAGCAACCAATGTAAAGTGATCAATGATAGTGGGAAGGACAGCATATCAGTGAACATACCAGTTCGCCATAATACTCTACGTCCAAGTCAAGTTGAATATTTCTGACTGTGTATGTCACAGAAGCAGCAACACCAATAAAAAGAAAGGCTGGGGTTAGCATAACTACCAAGCAACAGCACTAGACATGGACCTGAGTGATGCATGTGAGTACAAAGAGAAACATCCAGTAAGAACTACCTGAATATAGCTTGTTAAATCCTAGTGCTGTTTATTTTGCTCACACTGCCACCTTATGGCCCAATGCATATATTACAACTTAAAACTTTCATGTTAAAGATTTTTTGTTAAACTGCTTGTAAGACTGCTGAATCGAGTCATTATATTGAGTATTTATTCTTTTCATCACAGACCGCATTTATATTATATTTATACCGCATATTATCAGTTGATTAAAGTATTCTATATATATTAAAAATAAATGAAAATGAGAAAGGCATCCACAGTCATGTCTGGAAAAAGCTAAAAAAAAAAAAAAGCTTTCTTGTCTTTGCAAATGAACCTTAGGTCAGAAAAGTGTTTTATAACTTAATAACATATGAATGTAAACATGTTTTGTAAAACATGCATGTTGATTTTATCTTTACAATTATATACAGATCTTTTTATTCTTTATATTATATACAGCACCAGTCAAAAGTTTGGATGCCACTTCTAACCACATGCTCTTTCCTGATCTTTCTTTCTTTCTACATTATAAAACAATGTTAAAGGCATCCAAAATATGCAATAATCTCCTTTGAATAGTTGATATTGAGATGTGATACTCATACTCTTTAAAGCCTTCATAATGGCTCTAATGCAAGGTGCTGTTAATTGTTCATTTCTGAGGCTGGTAAATGTAAATTTACTTCTCCTCTACAGGAGAGATAAGTTTTGGTCTTACTTACCTGGGATGGTCTTCATGAGATGTTCCAGAACATCTGGCCTTCATGTCTTAAAAGAACACATGACTGTTGTTGCAGTTGTTAATTAATTACATGATTCCATATGTGTTATTTCATAGTTTTGAAAAAACAAAATCTGTATTGTTCTAGAATATTGAAAATAAACCATTAGAATTTAAAAGGTGTGTACAAACTTTGACTGGTACTGTATATAGAGTGATTAGAATATATTATAATACTAAACATGGTCTTTTGTATTTGTATTTGATATATTTTGATGTACTCAAACATAATAATATTTTTATTTTATTTTATTTATTAATTTATAAATGTATTTTGTTTGTTGTCATAGTGATGGCTTATGAGTAAATCTATACAAACACGAGTCTGTATGTTTTTATTCCGTAATTTTAGTGATTGACTGCAGAGCTTAGTGGTAGACTAAGCTACAGTGGTACCTCAGCATACGAATTTAATCTGTTCCGGAAGCGAGTTCTTAAGGCAAAATTTCATAGTGTAACCCATTGTGAAACTCATATTTCCGACAGAAAATAATGTAAATGAAGATAAGCCATTCCAGCCGCCCAAACAAACTACCAATATTACCAATTTCCAACACTATAATAATATTTCTGCATATAAAAACAATCAAAACATCTAGAAAAGACACGTAAATGCAGTAAAATATTCAATAAATAGACATTAAACCTTACTTAACCTTAATTTATGATTCCTCTTGGTACTGGCTACTTCAAAAATTAAACTGAAAGTGGCTCTGTTTAATTCTTGCTGACATGCTTCATAATATTCTTGTGACCTATGGTGCTATATCACTCACTCACTCTCACATCGACTATACCGCTTTATCCTGTATTTAGGAAACCGGAGTACCTGGAGGAAACCCACCAAGCACGGTTAGAACATGCAAACTCCATGCACACAGAGACGGGAATCGTGCCTGGCCGGGAATCGAACCCGGACCCTGGAGGTGCAAGGCGACAGTGATAACCACTACCCTATGGTACTTTGTTTTTACTAAATCTTGCACAAAATGCTAAAAAAATAAAAAATCCAGAAAAAAAACTATGTAAAAAGTGTTGAACAGCTTCCGGATTTACACATAAACTGAAAGCATGTGCTACCGGATGTACATGCAACCAGATATAGCTACACGAGACAGACTCGGACACTCGTATGCCGAAAATGCTTTGCACTCCGTGGCAAATTTCTTGCAAAAATGTTGTTCTTACGGAGAAAATTCACAAGGTCGTTCGTATGCAGAGGTACCATTGTATGTATATTTAAACTGTCATTATTAGCAGCAGTTGGCTGCAGTGACCTATACCTTCATGCTAGCCCTCATTGCTCTAAGGGGAACTTACACTACGTTGCTGACGATGCCAATGTTTTACAACATTCAGCCACACACACACACACACACACACACACAGTAGGAGGAAACTGGAGTACCTGGAGGAAACCCACCAAGCCACAGGGAGAACATGCAAACTTTGAGATCAAACTTCACCACTCTAATAAAGAAGAAGAAGAAACGTTGAGACATTGTAAGATAGTGTTTATTAATTATTACATTAAATACTAGTTAATTTCTTTACCACTTTTTACTCTAATATTTGACTCAAGAAATGAATTTTTGTCTTTTGCGTTCTTCCACTCCCTCTTTCAAAGCAAAACGGCTCAGCTGTGGGCGTGGCTTCTGTCCGACTAAGCCGCGCCCTGGTGGGTGTGTTTCGGCAGGTATTTGCATAAAATTGTCAGATATTTGCATGAAATGTGTGTCAGTAGGGCAGCGCTCACATGTAGCGGAGCCAATGAAAACGTGAGACACACTCACCACTTACATGCATTCATACACACACACGCTGAATCAGACAAACATCAGAACCTTGATGAACATGCGTGTGTGTATTTGGAGAGAGAGAGAGAAAGTGTGTGTGTTTTGTAAATGCAAATCATACACTTGCATTTTCCAGTAATTGCGATTCTAGGAAGAGAGAAATTGGCTACTGTACATCACACACTCTACTGAGGAGAACACACCGGGACGCGACGTTACGCGCACACACGCCCACACACCGCGTCTTTATTAGTATTAGTATTATTGTTCCTTGAGGTTTGTATCACGGTTCCCGTAAAATTGCACAAGTGCGCGTGAATTTGGCCCAAGTCGCGCTCGTCATGACGAGCTCACCTGGTCGCGTGCGGACAAATTCAGCCCACATTTACGTCTGCTAACTCTCTCCAGGTTCTTCTTGATCGACACACCATGGAGACAAGCTCAGGTGAGTGATGATGATTATGATCATTAAATAATTAATAACAGTATTCGCCGTTTCTGCGCAGTTTGATGTCGATGCCACTTAATGTGGAACAGTATAATCCCCGAGGGAAACTTATCTGCATTGCTGTTTTACGCCATGACAATAAGAAAGACCAAACTAATGAATGTTACCGTTAATTACATAATTGCTTAGCTAGTTCTAGAGGCTTAAACATTCTAGTAGCCAATCACTTTATGTAAACTGAGAGGGGGTGAAAAGAAAAGTTCTTTATTTTACATTTTTGTATTTATTTATCTCATAGAGCATTCATCAAAGAAACATTTCACACTTCACATCCTGAGGTGCCTGCACCAGGCACAATCCAGTGTCCATAATAATGATGGTAAAAAAATAACTTAATTAGTTTGAATACCAGTTGAAGGATGTGTCATCTTTAAAGCACATGAGCCCTCACTTTAAGGGCTATAACTCTATGAAGACATGCTCCAGTAATGATGCTACATTCCTCAAACTAATATATAATATTGAACCTTAGCTGTGAAAGCACATGAGATTTTTATGCTAATAGTTAGTAGGCGGAGTTAACCTGAGTTAGTTTGCAGCTTTTTTTTTAAACAAGGATGTAAATTTAAATTTTAGTTCACAGTGATAAGGTTTGGTAGAGAACTGGTTAAAGTTTGGAATTCAATTTGGATGTTATGAGTTCAGATCTCAGCATGGTTAGACCCTCAACCTAGCATGACATTTAACCCTAAACCTTCATATGTCTCATGTGTCATTTGGATAAAAGTGATGTGAAAATGGAAATTATTCTGCATAAATTTGTTCCTGGAATTTATGAAAGTTCTGTCATAATGCTTCTTTGCCAGCCAGCTTCAACTATGGCTTTTGGTTCCACTCATACTGTTTACAATAATTTTACATTTTAAAATAAGATTATTTGTCAAAAATCAAATAATGGCTTATTTTTTGTACAGTATTGTTTTATGCAACCTAATATTTAAAATCATTATTATAAAATATTTATTGATTTCATGGTTTCTAAGAATCATCTCATTACTAATTCAGTTAAATTGACGAACAGTCTAATGTTTTATTTGTACTTTCTGTTTTTGGAACCAATTTCCAAACTAATGGATTCCATGTTTCTATTAGTAATGCATTTGATTTGGAATAAATGACAGTGATGTTTTTTAAATAAAAAAATTAGTTTTAATCAATTTAATTAATACTGGCCCCACCCCTAGCTCTGCATCTAACCATACCCAGAAAGCTTGAGAACAATAAGATCGTGTTGGAGCTTGAATATATTCAGTGTACATATTACTTGAAAAAAACACGGGACATTGTTTGGAGTGCATTAAACACATTGCAACTCAGTAATGAATCGGTATTAGGACCGTTTACATTGTGATGGAAAACCGCAGCACCTTTAATATTGAGACTATGCATAGTGGGGAGTTAACCTTGGGGTTAACTATAAGTGGGGTATATAAAACCTTTGACGAGGTTGTGTGTGTGTACTGTATATGACGTTGTACAGTAATTCATTAATAACCCATTACACAGATGAGCATACAGGAACCATAAGTGTTGAATTAACATGTACACATGTCTCTAAGCGACAGCACACATTCTCTAGCATGATATTAATCCTCTCATTAACCTCCATTCACGAGTTTCTCATCTGTTTTTCCTCTGAGAGGCAGAACTGATAACAATGATCCTGTCTCTCTTTTCTTTCCTTTTTCATTAAATGTGACGTTTTCATTACAGACACTTGAACAAACATATTTAAAGCATATCGAGGGTGCATTTAGGTAACTAAATCATGTCACAAAATTGTACATTAAAATATTTTATTTCTTGAGGTTGATCCATTTCTTATAATGAGTCATAAGCAGGCTGTAAGGTAAACCTGTGTGATGATGTGCCATGTGGTTCTTGGACTCCATTCCAAATATTTATTTAAATTTTGTTCCATATAAGGATCATCCCAGTCGTCTCCAAGGAGATTTATTAATATCATGATGGATTAAAAAAACCCACACACAAAGTCCACACCTCACTGTTTATAGCCTTGCTTTGTTTTCTCATGGTAACACGGCTCTGTCTGAGACTCACGTGGATGAGCTCCAGGAGACACGTGCCACGCGTGATTCCCCCGAGCGACTATTCCGCCCTCTTTTCTATTATTAAAGCAGTCTGTGTGTGGAAAGCAGAAAGGGACAAAAGGATCTAAAAATACACTTTCCCTGCTGGTGTAGTTCCCCATTCTGCTCCTGGAATTCCTCAGCGCTGTATGAATGAACTTCAAGAATGAGTGTGAGCATAGGAGATGAGATATTATCAGATTATTCTTCACACTGTTAACAAAAATGCTTATTTAAACAAAACGGTGAATTAAAGGTGCGAGCAGACCTTTTTGTGTCTTTCCACTTTATGCATTTATGGCCACTGTCATGATGTGTGTTCCTGTTTTCTTATGTTGACTTTTGACTTATGTCAAAACTACCTGTCAGTAGTCACACTTGTTACATTCTGATTAGCTGGTCTGTTTAAAACCTGTGCTTTGGTTTGGTCTTTAGGTGCATTCTGATCAGTCCGAAGTACCCTGCAAAGTATACTGCACAGGGTGTTCAGCCATATTAAGTGTTATTCAACACTGCTTAGTTCAAAGGGAACTGCAAGCAGTTACGATAATAACTGAACAATGTGTGTTTTCTTCACTGTAAAAAGCACTTTTTTGAAAACTTTTACATAAGTCATTGCATCTTGCTGGAGCATGAAAAAAAATTTTTTTATGTTTATTATCATGATTATCGAGGATGACATCATGTTAATAGGACACAATAATTAAAATTTTCATTTAATCAAGAAATCTTAGAATTATATAGGCTAGTAATCTGTAAATAAATAAATATCTCTCTGTACATCTTGTAAATTAATCAAATAATACACATTTCAATAGTATAGGATTTATAATGGTATCAGATTTTGTTTCAATAAATATTCAATACTTATCGTCCATAGTGTGAAAATTCCACAGCATCAGGTATCTGAGGTGCTTATGTTACTTATGTTAAAGTAGTGAATTACACTTGGATGGAAAGCAGATTTTGTCTTTCGTCTGTTTAGTTTGAGTACACCAGTTATTGCTTTGTCTTCTTATGCTAATGCTAAGCCAATGTTAAGTCTGTTTTGACTATCTGGGTTTGTTTATGTTTTCCTCCAATTACTTATTATAGTTTAATAATAGCACACACATTTACATTCTGCCCTCTTTCTTCTGCCCTGATTTAGAATTGGAAAGTTTCACAAGTTAAATTAAAACTCTCTGTGCGATTCACTCTGCTGCTGAATAATGAGTGTGGAAGCTATAACTTTTGTTTAATGCAGAAAGATGTGAACATGCTGGTGTTTGTCCCTTTTTGCTCACCATACTGGCACCCTGACATGTTTTGAAGTCTCTGTGTGTTTCAGCCAGCGGTCAGTGGGTCACACAGTTAATGGAACACAGTCGGGTTCCCTTTCCTCCTGCTTTGTACTGTACACCACAGTTACTGTGGCGTTTATCTCAGAACTGTAAACGAATGAAATGATGGTGTGTTAATATGTAGCCCGTGCAGACAATAAATCCTGTAGAGCAAAAGGTTTTCTATTCTTGTATAAAGAAACACGACCTTGAATCAGGTGTGCAATCAATCATTTACAGAATTGTACATTACTTTACATTTGAATTCAGATTCGAGGAAATTATGAGTTAAAGATTAACCTGAAGTACAGATATTACAGGTTTTGGGATGAGGCACAACTGAAACTTTATTTTTTTTTACTTTTTTACATTTTTTACTTTATTACTATAGCACTGATGATGAATGTCTGCAGTATTATTAGTTTAAATGTATATTTAACATAACATGCACCTTGGCATGTTTGGAAAATGTCATTACTTAAATCCAATTTTACTTCACATATCACTTTTTTAGAGAAGTATTGCTTCTGCTTGGTTGTATTTTCATGATTTTTTTTTTTATTATTAAAGTAATCAAAGTGTTCCTTACAAATAATGTGTTACAGAAGCAAAAAGACTCATTTATTTACTGTATCTTGTCATCTAGCTAATCAACTACGCAGCTAGCTTGCTTGTTAATCTTAACTAAAAACTACCTCCACATTATTAAAAAATGCATGAAGTATTTATCCAGTGTTCATAATTAGATTTCTTTTTTAAAAGCTATCTAGGCTGTAACTACAGTGGGATCTTGGATTGCGAGTAACTTGGTCTACAAGCATTTTGCAAGACAAGCGTATAGTCAACATCCTTGCATGTGTACTGTTTATTATAACATTGTGACCATGTGTGTGCACGCACATAAAAGCAAAAGCAAGTGTCATTAGAGAGGTTCCTTGTTAAAGAAGTTTCCCGACAGAGCAGTGTTTGTGTGTGTATGTATGTGTGTGTGTGTGTGTTTGTGAAAGTCATCCACACACACGGTAATAGAAACACTGCTCTGTCAGGATTCTTTTCAAAGGTAAAATGCAGGTATTTTTATTATTTTAATATAAATATTTTTGGGTCGTGAAACGACTCGTCTGAGTTTCCATTATTTCTTATGGGGAAATTCGCTTTGATATACAGTATATGAGTGCTTTGATATCTTTGGTACAAGCACGCTGCTGAAATGAATTATGCTTGCAAGGTTTGACTGTAGAATGTTTAATATTGTTGTTGTGTTAATCGCCTAGGAAAGCTAGCTAGCTTGTGAGTATAGATTACTATATATAAACCATAAACATTACACTAATGTTTACTTGCTGGCCAGAATTGGCTTGTTTGTTTGTTGTTTAGTAGTGGATTTAAAGAAAATTACCTGCACTAAATGTGAAATACATTTACAATAAACCATTTTATTTGCTAGTGATAATCTATTATTACTGAATAGTTAGTGCTAGCTGGAACATTTCTTGATAATAGGCATGTTTGTTCACTTGTTGTGGTGTTAATCTGATATTTGTCTAAAATCTAACTATCAACATGCAGTTGAAATCTTAAATTTTTGTGCATTAGCAAATATTTTGCAAAACATAAATTAATATTTGACACAAATCATTGAGTCTCCATCTTTATGCACACACATACTGTAGTTCTCAAGATGTTATAGCATAGACTCATAGAAATGGAAAAACCCTCCATGACATTACCTAAAGGTCACTCCGCCTCAACCCTGGTTAATCCTTAAATGGGCAAATGGGTGGAGAAAACAGTACCTGGCTGTTCGTTGGAACTTGCCTAATTACCTAACTAATTATCAATGTGCGAATCCAATTGGCTAAAGAGTACGAGTGAAAAATACACACACACAAATACTGTATATACACACACAAATCACACGTTGCTGCCAGCAAAGTCTCAAAAATACACACACACATTTTTATCATAGGTTTATGGTAAAGGATAGAGACAGAATATCAACCAAAAATCCAGAAAAAGCACATGATACAAATGTTATGAATTAAGTTGCATTT
>JAQMYJ010000016.1:2066562-2080148 GCA_030014305.1 Clarias laeviceps | reverse complement strand
TGTCTCAATCCTTTACCATAAACCTATGATAAAAATTATAGACCCTTCATTTCTTTGTAAGTGGGCAAACTTAGAAAGTCTGAAAGGGATCAAATACTTATTTCCCCCACTGTACATTAACAAAAAAACAACTCACATGCACAAAATACTGTAAATATCTATATTCATAATATACGTTTCATAAATGCAAAACACAATTCACAGATGTACAACTGTGTAAAAAATTTTTGAACGTTTAAAATTCACGAGTGTATCATGGACTGTGAATGTGAAAATCGTCTTTCGTGTGTGATTTCTGTGTGTGTATTTGTGTGTGTGTATTTTTCACGCGTACTCTTTAGCCAATTGGATGCGACCTCACCATTCAACCAATCATAGCCCTCCAGCTTTGCACACCTTTTGAGCAATCCGAGTTAATTACAACGGAAATTAAGTTTTTCCTACTTAAACCAAGAACAGGATGCAAGTTATTACTTTATTTCATAATGTTTCATTACAGAGTTCATTACATATTTGTCACAGTTTTTCATTTTCAAATGAAACAATGCAATCACTCAGCATAGTAAAAATAGCATGTGACTGACTATTGTCTTTACAATTTGAGTGGTGAATTGATCATTCATTCTGGTTTTCTAAACTGGTGTTTGGTCCGTTTGAACTTAAAGTTACAGCAATAAATACATATAGCATGTTGTACTTTATATAGCAACCATGTTGAAACAATGTGGTTTGAACAAGATATGTAGCATGATTCAAAACATTTATTTTAAACGGTATAATTAATGTCTGTACATTAAAATACATCTTTTCTAGTTTAGCAGTACCAGCAGTACATTCTTCAATGACTTCATGATCGTTTGGTTCATATCTTGGAGAGACAGCCACTGAACACTGACTACCTACAGTTCATTTGCAGACAGGAGCTAGTGGTTATTAGTGCCCTGAATGAAATTATACATATTACAGAAGATGTCATGACAGCCTTTTCAAATCTAAGCAACCTCATACAGCATCAGTGGATCAGACAAATATAAATATTAAAAAAAGACTACAGTAAAATGCTGTACTCTAACAAGTTTTGCCAGCTGCTATGTAATGCTAGTGTTATTTTATTTTATCAATTAACTCTTGTCACCTGTTGAAACAGTCTTTTATAATTATTGATAATTCACTCTAAGCTGCATGAATGGATAAATTGAGAGCCATGATTTTCGATTCTTTACAATAAACATAATTCTCCCACAAGACTCAAGGCTTTACTTATTGCATTACTGAATAAATCAACATTTTTAACTAATCTCTTGAATGAATGAATGAAGTAAATTTTTAGCAACCACTTGTCGCCACCTCCTGATATAACTGATAAGACTTTTATTTGAAGCTACAGTTACAAAGTCCAAAATGTTTCAAACTTTCAAAAAAGTTCAAATTGGGTTTCCATCCGTTCCTGCTGCCTTCCTGGTGTTAACTCTTCTTCAAGCCTCAGGCTGTGCTCATAGATGTGACAAAAGCGTTTTTCATTGATAGTGTTGTGAGCACTGATATTGATATTAGAACAACTAGTGTGATTGCAATAGATTAAGCTTTAAAACAAGCATAAAAAGTGTTAAACTTGTCCTCTAGAGACCCATCTACATTCAGTGTTGTTTTGGAAGGTGCTTTATACTCCAATATCCTTCTCAGGCCCTTCTTTTTGGAACCATTGATTTATCCGCCCAGCTCTAGATGTTCTGATGATGTTTTTTTTTATTGTATCATTAACCAGTTTCCCAGATAAATCCCACAAACCACTCCCATAAGCATGCTGATGGCATTAGAAGACCAACCAAAGCAGCCATTGATTGATTTTTCAATTCAATTTATTTTTATAGTGCTTTTAACAATGGTCATTGTCTCAAAGCAGCTTCACAAATTGAAAAGAAAATTTATGGAAGTGTGTATGAGTGAGAAAAAATGTGTTTAGATAATAATGAGATTGTCCCTGATGAGCAAGCATAATTGATTGATCCATCAAGCATGTGACCTCCCTCTGTACCAAAGCTTCCTGTTTCAGCCTTTGTTCATATTTAGTCATGAGTGTTTAAATGGTGGAAGAGACTGTGCCTTGTAGGCATTTTTAAATGAAGTCAATGTTTGTGCCCCTGGTGGGACTGGTGATATGTTGGTGAAGGTTGGCACTGCTTGTTTGAGGCTGGTACTGTTAGTGTAGTAAGCGAGGTGTTCTGGTGATGAGTGAGAGTCTTGTGTGGTTCACATAAGGCACTGTCCATATCCACCTGAGGTGGAATTTTGTCCATGTTTATAGATAGCAGTGTGTTATAACCTACAGTCAGACCACATCAGCATGGTTGTAGGATTCTAAACTGCAACATTAGCATAGACCCCTAAAACTTCCGACCACGTGACATCATCAGGGCAGAGCACATTTATTACATTTTGCCTAAAGACTATGCTTGTAACATGAGTGTGTGTTATATTAATTATAAATGTGTGTGTGTGTGTGTGTGTGTGTTTGCATGTTTAGGAGCAGGAGTGATCTTATACGCCTGTTCCAGCTTGAGTCCCGACAGCCCATCTAGTGGGTATCAGACTCATTCACCCTCCTCTCAGTCTCAGCCTTCTTCTCCAGAGGAAATGGTCTCTGAACTTCGGCACAGGACCACGAGTAGTGACCCGAGCCTCACCACAGGCGCTTCCCCTTCATCTAAACTCATCTTTCAGTTCCCCGAACTGAGCAACACTCACATTACATTATCAGGACAGAGAACAAACTCAGAGTCACTCATAGGCAGAAGGTCATGTGGTGCTTTTACAAGTGAGTCACTATGATTCTCATCTAATTGTTATCAAAGTTATAACCAAATTCAACTGAAATTTAAAACTGTCTTTTGTAAGTGCACATTAATTTATAAATTTTTTTAATTTACGGTAATGTCATTTGTAGGGCATTGGTGGCTCAGTGGTTGGTTTCTTGTCTACCATGCAGAAGGCCCGGTTTGATTCCCAGCCAATGCCCAAACCTCAGCCACTGGATGCAGTGTTGGTTCCAAGCCCAGATAAAAGGGAGGGTTGCGTTAGGAAGGGCATCCAGCGTAAAACATGTGCCAAATTGTTTAGCAGATCTGTTGGTCCACTGTGGCAACCCTTCAGTGGGAGCAGCCCAAAGACTAAACAAACAAGAAATGTCTTTTGTATATTAGCCTTAAAAGTGTAAGATAATACAACGCCGCAGGTTTAGGGGCAGAGCCGCGTGAGAATACTCTGAACAGTTTAGAATGGGCAGATCTGAACATGTAGAGCCATGGCCATCTAAACACGTTTAACAAACAGCGTGAAACAGTGTTTATTTAAATGCCCTGATACCCAATTATATCGATCATTAGGTAGCACCAGTAAAGTATCAGGGCAAAGACAAGACAAAGGCAAAGACAAAGTGCACAGCAAGCCAAAGACCAAGAGCAAGAAATAGACAAAGACAAAAGCCCCAGCCGAAGTCTTCTAAAACAGCCGGCATGCTTGCGAGCCGCACGCACCAGCAAGTGCTCTCATCCATAAAATCACACATAAACCCTTAGTAAGGGTAGACTCATCAAGTCAGTCTACTGCTTATTTTTTTTAGTTTTCAGAGCCTTGTTCGGTCTCAAGGAGATGGCGGAGCTCTATTAGTTTTTTGTTTTTCAGTTCCTACGATTTAGTTTTCTAATGAATAATCCCACACTATCTCCAAATGGGAAGGTCAGACCCCTCAGAAGCCCTGCATAAGGGCTCTCATAAATATCATTACATCTGCGGCTGTGGTGCGGGTCTCTATCCTCCACATCATAACAGATATGTCACAAAAATAGAATTCTTATTAAGGTTCAAAAATGAAAGTTAAAATAGTGTGAAAAAGTACTGAGGTTATTGTATAACATAAGCTGGAAGGAATAAATTAAAATGAAAAAACATTCAGTAAAAATAAAGACATAAAGCAAACTATGAATAAATAAAAAAATAAATGGTTTGAAATCAAACTAATGTCCCCAATCTAAAAGATGTTAAAGGTACAGTGGGGCCTAAGAACATTACAGCCGAGGTGTGGGAGATGATTGATTACACAATGCTGAAATCCTCATGAAGTCATTCAGTCAGATTGTCAAAGAAGGCATGGTCCCCAGAGCCTGCACAACACACATTATACAGTAATACAGATGTGGAAGGGCAACAGAGATGCCAGTGACTCCACAAACCACAGCCCAGTCTGCGCACTGTGTCACGCGATAAAGATCTGTGAACAAATCATCATCACTGAGCAGCAGCTTCATTATCACTCCAAACCAGTGCAGATTGGTATAAAGGATGCAGAACCATGAACACCATAAAAACCAGAGCTAGAGCCACACAGCCTCTTTAAATTTTATGAAAAGGTGTTCCACCAATTGGTCTACAGTATTAGTCAACAGTAGTAGTCTACAGATCTACAGTACATGCAGTGCATCATATTATTACATGACACCAGCATTGTACAGCACCCAGATGAAACCTCGCCACTATTCCACTTCCACGCAGGCGTTTGTCAAGGGTCAGACATACAAACGGAGGTCCAGTCAATGTGTTACTTATCCAGAAGATGTAGATGGATGACAAATTTCTCATGCAAAAGTGAAAATCATGGCAGGAGGAGAACACACTTTGCTTTTATCTTAAGGACGAATGCATGCAATGTGAAGTGCAGACAGATGGCATGATTTGCATGATGGAAAGAGCTTTTCAAATTCACACAGCTCAACTACCTCAGCTCCTACATCTTGGGGAGGGACATGGCCAGTCCAGTATGTAGCTGAATATCTAAAGAAAAGTGACTGCTCAGCAGGCTAAAGCAGAGATAGACTCAATGAAGACATGAAGCTCATCAGTGGCGACGTGAGAGACGCTCTGGACCAGAAAAGGTGCCCCCCAGCCACATGTCAACAAGTGGACCATGCGACAACACGGCCCTTAAAAAAACCACAAGACAACCACTAGGAAGAAGATTATTATGCATAAATAATAATTAAAAATAATATAAAATAAATAGCTGAAGCTGATTTCATAAGTGTCATGTTCCTTAAAAACAACTTTTGTTTTATAATTGTTAACTAATTTAATATTTTTAAATTATTATATATTAATATATATTTTATTCCTGGAGTAGGGAGCAGTGGGATGGTGCTGTTGTGTAAAGTGTGTGGAGACATCGCATCAGGATTCCACTACGGAGTTCATGCTTGTGAAGGATGCAAGGTACATACACAAACACACACACAAACCCTATAAAAACATGTAGATGCTTTCCCACCCCCAATGAACTAATAGGAAAAAGTGTGGCACAAATGTGTGTAATTTCTTTATACACTTTTCTTACTATGATGCTGCAAAAGATCATACACTAACATGGTCTTGGTGTGTTTTTCTTCATGGTTCCTCACATGTTGCATTTTTCTCCTCAGGGTTTCTTCAGACGCAGCATCCAACAGAACATCAGCTACAAGATGTGTGTGAAGAACGAAAACTGTCTGATTGTGAGAATGAACCGTAACCGCTGCCAGCACTGTCGATTCAAGAAATGTCTCTCTGTCGGCATGTCCAGAGATGGTCAGAACCTTTATACCACACTTGTAAACGCTTATAAAGTGCTGTATTTAGAACATGAATAATCTAGTTCCAAAAGCTACGTACTGAGAGAGCTCACAAGGCTCATCATTTATACTGTAGCATACAGTACACACACACAAACACACACACAAATCAATCTATAGTACCTCAATTTCCTGTTCATCCAAATGGAATTAATTTAACTAGCGTCCCATACTTCATACATTTATTTTGTCTGCAAGTATTTCATATGTAATTATTTTTTTATTTATTGTTTAATATTTTTGACATTTCATTATTACTTGCATTTATAATGTACAAGTGGTGTTCAAGCCAAAGTGGGACTTTTGAATAACCGAACACAGTTCTGAGAGTAAAAACTCTCTTTATTTCTTTATATAATCTCCTGCTACACTAATGCACTTATCTCAGCAATGCACTAGTGCTTGGATACCATCAAGGTAGAAAATTTTCTCAGTATGCCGGAGTCATGATCGGACTTCCTGTGTCACGTCTGAAATGCCGGCTTCCCAGGAATGCCAAGATCCTGTAATGTGCAAGTGGTGTTGGTGAATGATCGTGTGTATAGTTCCTACAGACAGATGCATCTATTCTGCAACAAGTTAAGTGTCGATTTTCAAGAATAAGGAGTTCCACTTGCTGAATTATCACAGGTACAACTGCAGTGGACTCTGTGAATGACGATCCTTTTCCGGGATCGTCAAAAGTCAAGATCAGTCAACTGAGGCAAGAACTAAAAAACCTGAGACGTCAGGAAGAAGAAAGGACTGCCCTGTCAGAACTCACAAACATCATAAGGAAGAGGCTTATTTCACTGAGGCGAGCGGAACGGCACCGAAGGAAGGGCAAGGAAAGGGCTCGGAAGCGCAGTTCTTTCATTGGCAATCCCTTCGGCTTTACCAAGAAACTACTGGGACAGAAGCGAAGTGGCCACCTCGCTTGCCCGGTAGAGGAGATTGACAACCATCTCCACGCCACTTTTAGTGACAACTTGACGGACCTTGACCTCGGACCGTGCAGGGATTTGGTGGCGCCACCAGAACCACGGACCCAATTCAACAGCGCTGAACCCACGCTGAAGGAGGTAGAAGCCGTGGCAGCAAGATCCAGCTCTGTTCCCGGTCCCAGTGGGGTCCCCTATAAGGTCTATAAGCAGTGTCCGCAGCTCCTTAGACATCTGTGGAAGATCCTGAAGGTGATCTGGCGGTGGGGGAAAGTCGCTGCGCAATGGAGGTATGCTGAGGGAGTCTGGATCCCGAAGGAGGAGGGTTTTTGCAAAATTGAACAGTTTCGTATCATCTCGCTGCTCAGCGTCGAAAGTAAGATCTTCTTCAAAATCGCGTCCCAACGTTTGACAGACTTCCTTCTGAAGGACAACTATATTGACACCTCAGTCCAAAAGGGAGTCCCAGGAGTACCTGGATGTCTGGAGCACACAGGTGTGGTGACAGCTGATCCGGGAGGACAAGGAAAACAAAGGAGACCTGGCAGTTTTCTGGCTCGACCTGGCCAATGCCTACGGATCTATTCCACACAAGCTGGTTGAATCCGCACTGATAAGACACCATGTTCCTGTTAAGATCCGCAACCTCATTATGGACTATTACAACAACTTCAGCGCGCGGGTCTCTTCAGGCCAAATAACATCCTCCTGGCATCAACTCGAAAAGGGGATAATCACCCGCTGCACAATATCTGTATCCCTCTTCTCATTGGCCATGAACATGATTGTCAAGTCAGCCGAGGTGGAATGCAGAGGACCCAAGTCAAGATCTGGGACCCGTCAGCCCCCCATAAGAGCCTTCATGGACGATTTAACGGTAACGACAACATCTGTTCCAGGGTGCAGGTGGCTCCTCCAGGGGCTTGAACGGCTCATCGCCTGGGCAAGGATGAGCTTCAAGCCTGCTAAGTCTAGGTCCCTGAAGGGTAAAGTGTCCGACCATTTCCGCTTTGCCCTGCGAGAGAGTATGATCCCATCGGTGACTGAAAAACCGGTTAAGAGCCTGGGGAAGATCTTTAACAGCTCCTTGAAGGACTCAGCTGCCATAAAACAAACTAAGTGCAACCTGACCACCTGGCGTTTAGCGACTGATAGATCTGGCCTTCCCGGAAAATTGAAAGCTTAGATCTACCAGCACGGAGTCTTGCCAAGAATACTCTGGGCCCTGTTAGTCTACGAGGTACCAATATCAACAGTCGAGGCTCTAGAGAAGTCTATCAGCCAGTTCCTCAGGAGATGTCTGGGGCTCCCTCGGTCCCTAAGCAGCATTGCTCTGTACGGCCATTCCACCAAGCTGAATCTTCCCTTGAGTGGACTAACGGAGGAGTTCAAAGTCACCCGCTCGAGAGAGGTGCTGATGTACAGGGACTCCAGTGATACAAAAGTCGCAGCAGCAGGAATCCTGGTGAAGACCGGGAGGAAGTGGCAGGCGCAAAAAGCCGTCACTGAAGCTGAGTCGCGACTAAGGCACAAAACACTGGTGGGTTCCGTGGCAACGGGACGTGCAGGTTTCGGTTGTTTTCCCAAGCCATGTTACGATTTGGCCCGTGGAAAAGAAAGGCGCAGACTGATTCAGAACGATACACTAAAATGGCTGGCATGTCCAAGCAAGGAGCATGGACCAGGTGGAAACACACAGACTCCCGCAGAATCACCTGGAGAGAGCTCTGGAAAGCCGAGCCATTTCAGATCAAGTTTCTTGTCCAATCCGTCTACGACGTCCTCCTGAGCCCAGCCAACCTGCACACCTGGGGCCTGGTAGACAATCCCGAGTGCAAGCTGTGCCAGAAAAGGGGCACCCTAGAGCACATTTTGAGCAGTTGCTCAAAAGCGCTAGGGGAGGGGCGGTACCGCTGGCGCCACGACCAGGTGATAAAAGCCTTGGTGGACACCATCTGCACAGCGATCCAGCACAGCAAGACCCAGGCAGCCCCCCAACAAACAATCACCTTTATCAGAGCAGAGCAGAAGGTACAACACCGCCGGTCTAGCCCTACAGGGGAGTGACCGGCGGTAGACCCCACTTCTCTCCGCTCAGATATGGTGTTAACACCAGAGCTTACCAAGCAAGTGGTCATCCTGGAACTGACAGTCCCCTGGGAGGACCGCATTGAAGAGGCCCACGAACGCAAGAGGGCTAAGTACGCAGAGCTCAGCTCGGAGTGCCGGAACAGCGGCTGGAGAGTTCGCTGTGAGCCAGTCGAGGTCGGGTGCCGAGGCTTTGCAGGCCATTCACTGCTGCAAACCCTCAAACTCCTTGGAGTGAGAGGACTGCAATTGAAAAAAGCCACCACAAACATCTTAGAGGCCGCAGAGAGAGCCTCGCGGTGGCTGTGGATCCGCAGGGGGGATCTATGGCGCAACAGGCTACTTGGATACAAGCCTGGGTCACCCGGACGAGGGTGTATGAAGATTAAAGACCCGAAACACCCTATGACTCCGTCTTCACTGATGACGTGTCCAAGTAGCACCAGAAGGTGTATTTAAATTCTTGCTACTGAAACATTTCTATTATATAATTATTGCTTTATTATGTCGTTGTGTTATTTTGATTTATAGTTCAAGTTATGGTTAAAAGGTCCATCATGTTATATTGTTTTGTTATAGATATAGTATTGTCTAGTTATTGTTAGTCACTTTACAGTAGTTTGTTGTATTATTGTTACATTATTGTCAATATATTACAATATATAACAGAATTGTTACATTGTCACTTTAGATTGGAGTGTTATTCTTACATTGTCACTTTGCTGCATTTTTATTACATTATTGTCACTTTAGTTTGCTGTGTTATTTTTACATTATTGTGCCTTTATATTCAGCAAAATTGTTACATTGTCACTTTAAATTGTTGCATTATTGTTAACTAGTGTGTTATCATATTGTTGCTTTATTGTTACACTGTTGCAGTAATATTAGATTCACATTTTTTCTGAGCAGGGCATCACCTTCTTTAGGCTAAATATGAGATTGACATGGATTTGTTAAAACTATAATGTGTTAATTGGTGATGTTGCACACAAGCCCTGACTTCAGCTACAGTACTATCTGATCAGTAGGATCTAAGAATGTGGAACACATGTATTTGAGCACCATGTCTAACCGTACACTGATGTGTATCACTACACACTACATGTCCTACATGCTATGAAATCTAGATCATCTCGATAAGTTAGTACAAAGGTAGCATGCACTCCGTTCTGCAGGTCTGCAGCTGATGTGCTTCCATCAGCTGTCACTTATCAAACCCTACAACAGCATTCTCACGCAACATCCCCTTTGTCCCTATCCCATACCCTTCAAATCCACACCGGGGCAAGAGCAGACATTAGCGTTAAACAATTAGCACTGTGTGTTAGCGACTACACATCATTTGATGTTACTGACCTGTTGGCCTCCTTACCTAGAAAAAGACAGTGAGGACGGGTTGCTGTTTACGGCCTTGACCTTTAAAATTTAACATTGTTTATAATAACTTTATACAGTACATCGTAAATGGAGCTTATGTGAAGCTTACTTAAAGTTCTATATTGTATTATTTTCTATAAACCCATGTCAGTTATTCTTTACATTCCTATATATAGTACGTACTGTACATATGAAAAAATGAAGAAAAAACACTTAACATTTAACATTACCATAATTTCAATTAATTTAATTTTTTTATTAATGTCATTATACATAAATATATTAATGTATAAATTATTTGATAAAAAAAAACATTAGATTAGTACAGCACACAGTCTGTGTATAGATTTGTAAGTTGATCTGAATAAGAGAACCTGGCAATTGCCTAAATATAAAGGTAAATGTAAATCACAGTGCTTGAACCTCTGACACTTCATTTTAAAATGTTTGTAATACTTTTATGATTGTGTTTGCTTAAAGCTAAAAATTTGGTAAAACTTTTTGGTTTTCTTTTTCAGCTGTGCGTTTTGGTCGTATTCCTAAACGTGAAAAACAGAGACTCCTGAATGAAATGCAGAGCTACATGAACAGCCATAAAGCAACTGACAATGACTCAGCCATGCCCTACAAAGCCCCATCCATGGGAACCACGCTCAGTCCTCAATGCCACCAATTAGGGTCAGATGAGGTTATCAGGACCTTGTCTCATTTCCCTGTCACTGTCAAGGAGGAGGAAAAGCCCATGAAGATAAACAATGACAATGATTCCTGCCAGTCCCACAAGTTTGTTCTTCCTCACTTCACTTCAACTACATCTTGCCCTGCCCAAGGCACATTCACACCTACTTACAACAAAAACATACCGATGCCCACAGAAAGTGACGCCCATATCAAGAGAGAAACGCCCTATCCCTGGAACCCAAGTTCTGGAGCAAAAATTCTGGTATGTGAATAAACTTACAGTTACATTGAATTATTTAAATGAATGAATGAATGAAGATTACTGCAAGGATTTGAACTTTTCTAATGAAATCTCTCAAGGTCAACATTTTTTATGACTATCTAAAAATCATTATCCATAAAATTTGCATCACTGTGATGACTATTCTATGATTTTATATATACTGTATGCAATGTACAGTATATAACAATATATAACAAATGTATACATTTAGTTTAAAGCATCCTTCATCTAAGATGAAAATTTGCTGCAATTAACTTGTCAGGACATTAAAAATAAAATAAACTCTCTCTCTTTGTTTCTCTATCTGATTCTCCAGGCGTGTCCTCTGAACTCATGTCCCGTGCCCCCATCAGATCGCTCCACTCAGCAGATCTGGGACGCTTTTTCGCAGTGTTTCAGTCCTGCAGTTAAAGATGTGGTGGAATTTTCTCGCAACATCCCAGGATTTCACACGCTCAGCCAATATGATCAGATCCAACTGCTTAAATCTGGCACCTTCCAGGTGAAATAATAACTCACAAAACTACTTAACAACTCGAAAACTACTTAACAACTCTCATAATGGCCTTAATGCTGTCTCATAGCAACATCATCTTTATATAAGCTTAATAAGTAATCCCTAACACCCTCAAAAAATAAGTTCTAATAACAATTTTGTACCCTCATGATAATTTCAGTTTATATTTTCATAGCAATGAAGAGTTTTATAGCAATGAACAGCCTCATGACACTTTGATGAGAATGTTAGAACAAGACTCTTATAGCAGTATCTGCCTTATAACATACTAACCTCCTCTATATGTTAAGTCAGCCCTAACTCACATTATAAACTGAATCTTGTGCTAAAAGATTAACTGTGTACTTGCTGAAACATATGTTTCACAGGTTCTGATGGTGCGATTTTGTTCGCTCTTCGACCCCAAACAGCGAACTGTGACATTTTTAAATGGACAGATGTATCCTCTGGTGTCTTTAAGGGCACTTGGCATGGGGGCTCTACTGGACACCATGTTTGATTTCAGCGAGAAACTGAGCATTCTGGGATTGGAGTCAGACGAGATGTCATTATTCATGGCTGTAGTGCTGGTTTCTGCAGGTGTGTTGTGTTTATAGCGGTTTACTGTGGTCAGATAGATAGATAGATATGATTTAAAAACAACAACCAAAAAACAGTGTTGGATTTAACGAGAGTTAAATTACTCTAAATAACAATAGAAATGATGGCAATTTTCACTTTTATTTTAAAACCATAGGAAGGAAGTATGTGCTAAAACAAACAAACCAAAAATTAAGAGGTTAATTACCATGTACGTCAACTAATTAAAACACCCACACACATTTAGGAGACGCCCTTATTCAGAGCAATTTACATTTTTATCTCATTATACATCTGAGCAGCTTAGGGTTAAGGGCCTTGCTCAAGTCTCCAACAGTGGCAACTCAGTGGTCATCAGGTTTGAACCTGGGACCTTCCGAACCATAGTCCAACGCCTTAACCACATGACATGGTCTCCCAAATCATCACAGATCTCCCATGGAAATCTCACACTGGACAGTAGATTAAAATCATACACAGTTCATGTACAAATAGCCAAACCATTTCAATTCTTTGGAACCTCTGTTTAATAAATCTTCATATTTATTAATAGCAAAATCCTCTTCCCAATGTTTGCTTTTTATTTATTTTTTTACTATTTTAATTTATTTTTTTGGATTTTTCTCCCTAATTTAGTGGTATCCAATTCCTCCCAGTCACTAGGGGGCTCCCACATTAAGCTTCTACTACCATTCAGTCCGGAGGGACGCAGACTATCACGTGTTTCCTCCGACCCACGTGATGTCACCGACCATCTTTTCGAACTGCTCTCTCACATACCGTTGGGGGCGGAGTAACACACTCAGAGGACAGCGCTATCCGCTCCCTCCGCTTACGTGAGCTCGCAGACGCTCCTGATTGGCTTGTAGAGCCGTGATTAATGTGGGAGCACGAGTACCTCTCTTCCCTCCCCTCTGAGAGACCTCGGTCAATCAGCTCTCTCTAGACCTCCAGCTGTGTCTAACAGGAGATTTTTGTGCACTTCTTGCTTCTATCTGCTGACAAGCGTTATGGAGATGCTGATTTCCTTTTTAGAATCATTTAGCACCTGTCCACAAAACTACCACTAACTGGTTTGCTGACCATGGTAATACTGTGCTTTATTGGCCAGCCAACTCACCCGACTTGAACCCAATAAAGAATCTATGGATTATTGTAATGAGCAAGATAAGAAACACCTGACCCAACAATACAGATGACTGCTAACAAAGTAACCTGGTCATCAAAAACCTAGTGGTGCTACAGGCTGATTACCTTCATACCATGCCACACTGATGTAGTGATTCATGCTAAAGGAGCCCCAACCCAGTACTGGGTGAATAAATAAATATAATTTTTTTAGAATTTATATTGGGTGTTTGAATCTGGGTTTTTGATTTCGATGACCTGTAAGCTGTAATCATTGAAATTACAAACCGGATTCCAAAAAAGTTGGGACACTAAACAAATTGTGAATAAAAACTGAATGCAATGATGTGGAG
>JAQMYJ010000016.1:2038088-2050093 GCA_030014305.1 Clarias laeviceps | reverse complement strand
GAGTGAGTGAGTGAGTGAGTGTGTGTGTGTGTGTGTGTGTGTGTGTGTGTGTGTGTGTGTGTGTGTGTGTGTGTGTGAGTGTGTGTGTTAGTTGTCCTACACAGTAGCCCCCCCACCACCTTCCTTCTCCTCTTTCTGGTCCCAATTACTACAGTCACGATTCTACACGAAGGTAAAGTGCAGGTTATTTTGTTTTATTTTAACTTACTATTTTGTATTAATTATTTTATATAAATATTTTTGGGTTGTGGAAGGAATTGAGTTTCCATTATTTGTTATAGGGGAAATTGGCTTTGATATACGAGTGCTTTGATATACAATCCATATTGATATTGCAATCCAAGGTTTAACTGTATATACGGTACATGTGGTTGATTTGCGATCCCTGTGATTTTATTTGTAAACATATTTATTTTATGTTCTCGCTCATCAGCACTCTTATGAAATAAGGTTCTGTTGTTTATTTACAGGGTTTTTTAACGTTTCTTCCTGGCACTGATTTCGGAAATATTTTCACTGTTGGGAGTTTTAGATATAAAGTGGCTAAAATGCTCCCTACTGGCTCAAAGGAGTAAACAGGAAGTTTGTGATATAAACAGGTAGGGGTGGGGTTTTACCGGGCAAATCCGACTCCTCTGCTGGTTCCGTTGGCGTCTCGGAGGATCCGTGTGGAGATCACCTGTCCGAAGGATTTGAGCATGGACTCTAGCTCCTGCTCATCCATCGACACGGGCAGGTTGGAGATGTACAGGTTTGTCGGGTCCTGCTCCTGTTGCTAAAAACATGTCAAACAACATTTATAACAAACAGGGGTTACTTAACGACTATTAAATAATATACATTAGCAAGTTATTAAAATATAGCAATTTTTTCACCATTCCAATAAGAGTGTAGTGATTTTTGCTTTTATTTTGTTTGTAAAAAAACAAATTTAAGTGAAAAAGAATTTCACAAAACTTTTCTGTTTTACTGAGAGACAGTGATTAATAAATAAATAAATAAATGAATGAATAAAAATCTATGCATTACATAAAAAGTTAGTTAGAAGAAAGAAAACAACAAAAAACACTAAATTAAAAATTTAAAAACTAAACAAGAAAAGAACCAAAAAAGGTAAGATAAAAAGATGAATGACACAACATAAATGAAACAACATAAAGAGGAAAGAATGGTATGGAAAAAGAACAAAAGCATGGTTTCTCTATAATTTAGAGAAGCCGATCCTGTTTATCTATGATACTTAAAGAATCAAACAAAAAATAAATAAAAGAGGGACAGGATCTAAATAAAAAAAAGCACAGAAATAAAAAATAGCAATCAATCTAATCATTTAAGCACAAAGAAAATAAGAAAAATACAAAAACTGGAGATAAAATGCAAGATTTTATTATTATTATTATTATTATTATTTCTGGACTTACTTTGGCCATCTGCGCTTGGATTCCGGTGGACTTGAGAGCCGTTACAGCTTTCTGAGCTGCTGCAGGACTGTCAAAATCCACAAAGCCATATCCTACAGACACACACAAATATATAAAAAATATAGTATAAAGACTATATATACATTAATATATGAGGGCTGTAAGTAATGCAAAAATTCGCGTAACTATATTAACTAACAGAAGGTCCAAACTGCACATATTGGCAGAGAAACTCTTCCTCTGTACAACCACCTCCATCACTGGTTTCCCCTTCTTTAAACTTCTTTATCCAACAATGTTGTAAACACTCTGTAGCGCAGTGAGAGACTGTCAGCTGCGACAAATGTGGATTATCAAAGAGGTTTTGGAGAGTCAGGTTTAGTGATGGTGCAGATGCATGACTTGTGATGGAGACGGTGTTGAGTCGTAGCTTTGTACAGAGGAAGAGTTGCTCTACCAGCATGTGCAGTTTAAACTGTCAGTTAATATAAAAGTTATGCCCACTTTTGCATTACTTTCAGTACATTTACTTTTACCTGTACATTTACACATTAATGGTAAAAACACCACATGTTTAACATGCTTCCGTTTCGCTAAACCACAATTGATGAAGTTCTTTACACAAATTCAATCCTTGAATTACAAAATGCATTATATTATTACATATTATGAAATACTAAATATTTAAATAAATGTTTTATGTGAATCTACAAAGCAAAGTGAGGATTAATATAAACTCATAATGATTATGCTGATTGTGCATTTGTTTTTGTAAATTAATAACTATAATTCATTGACATTAATATGATTTTCAGGTTTTGAGCCCTCTGACCTTTGCACTTGTTGGTTGTTTTGTCCAGGATGGCTTTGGTGGATACGATCTTCCCATACCTTACAGGAAAAAAGAACAGAATGATCAAAAACATGCACGCACATGTTCACACACATGTTCACACACATGCTCACACAAGGGAGGGTACATGGGGACATCAAAGAGAGAGAGAGTGTGTGTGTGTGTGTGTGTGTGTGTGTGTGTGTGTGCACGCTCTCTGAGTGAGATCTCATTGCTGTTGTTTTCCTGCAGGTTGAAACATCACCCCAGGGGCAAAAAAAAAAAAACAATCTGTTCCAGAGCGATCCCTTCTCCACCTGTCTGAGTCGCATATACACATCCCTGGAGCCACACCCTCCTCTTCTCTCTCACTCTTCCTTTAACACTACAACATAACAACATTATTACACAAATAACATTATTTGTGTTTTAGTGCATAAGGACGTATCCAAAGTTCCCTCTGCGAACATCAACACAGCAGATACAGCTTTACCTCTGACTGTTTCACAGTGCTGACAGAAACGTCTCCTGACAGATAAATGCAATAACACGCATTTATACTGTATATTGTGTCTACCAGGAAAGTGTGCGTCATTCAAGTAAGGTATCAGAATTAAAATGAGGCATTAATATAAACCTGAACTGCTGTCAAAGCTGCTGTTATAGAGAAATAATAATGAGCTTCTGACCAATCAGAGCACAGGACTCAAGCTACAGGAGAACATACAACTATTAAAAATATATATATTTTTAAACTGTTTTCAAATATAGGGAAGATGGATACACACGCAGCCTTTGTGTGTGTGTGTGTGTGTGTGTGTGTGTGTGTGTGTTAGTGCGATGATTCTGCACTGAAGTGAACTTTCCCTCCTTTGCTTTGACGTAAACTCACTGCTCCAGTAACCAGGCTGTGAAACTTGAGCCCTCTGTCCTTCTCTTTCTCTTTTCCTCTGGCCATTCTGTACTCGTCCTCTGGGTCCTAAAGCACTGCAGGTTTCATCTGAGAAAAGGCTACACCACTGTTAAAAAGCCACTCTCACTTAACAACTGAAACAACTCTGCGTAACAGTCTCCACGGGGATGCGTCATAAAAGGACTGACGCAGTCATCCGGTTGCTACAGCCATCCGCAGGCAGGAGTCTAATCAAGCAGACGGGCTGTGCTCTTGGTGGACGTGGGAGGGATGGCTGCTTGGACTCTCACATCAGTCACAGCCACGCGAGCCAATCACACTCGATTGTGAGCTCATAAAAGTGAGAGTGGATAGTGATTTATTCCAAATGCGTTACTCCCCGTTTTCCTTCTGATAAAAGTAGAACGAATCAAGTCATCAAGACTGGAACTAAGGCAAAAACTAAAACCTTAACAAACTGGAACTAAAGCAAGAACTACACCCTTAACAAACTAGAACTAAACCAGGAATTAAAGCCTTAACAAACTGGAACTAAACCAGACATTAAAGCCTTAACAACCTGGAACTTAACCAGGAACAAAAGCCTTAACAAACTGGAACTAATGCAGGAACTAAAGCCTTAGCAAACTGGAACTAATGCAGGAACTAAAGCCTTAGCAAACTGGAACTAAACCAAAACCTAAAGCCTTAAGAAACTGAAACTAAACCAGGAACTAAAGCCTTAACACATTGGAACTACACCAAGAACTAAAGCCTTAACAGCCTTAACAACGCTGATCTCATGAGGGGCAGAACCATGTGAAAATACTCTGCTCAGAACGAGCAGATCCACAGACTGCTACTCCGCAGAGTTCTGAACAAGCAGAGGCACGGCATATTTAAGGGTCCTGATACCTGCGCTCTTCGTGCGATCATTAGGTAGCACCAGGAAGGTATCAGGGCCAAAGACAAAAGACAAGTGCTCATCAGGTTCTGTACAAGTTTAAGAGAAAGACAAAGGTAAAGACCCAGCCTCAGTCTTCACGAGCAGCTGGTTCACAGAGAGAGCGAGAGAGAGAGAGCAACACGTCATCTGACACGCGTGCACTCTCAGGATCAAGTTAAATAACAGTTAAAGCACATTTAAATCCCATATAAATCCTCGGTAAGGATGGACTCGCCCCGAGAGGATCAAGGTTTTAATTTTAGTTTAGAAAGCCCGTCCGGCCTCGAAGAGATGGCAGAGCTCTGTTAGATTTTTTTTTTGTTTTCAGTTTAATTTGGTTTCCTTTTTAGTTCACTAATTAATAATCTCTCACTAACTCCTGTTTAATTGACCCCCTCAGAAGCCCTACATTAAGGCTCTTATTAGAATTTTTACATCTCGCAGTGCGGCTCTCCAACCGCGCCACATAACATTAACAAACTGGAACTAAACGAGGAACTAAAGTTTAAGACAGAAACTGAAAAATAAGAACAAACAACCTTAAGAAACTGGAACTAAATCAACAACTAAAGCCTTAACAAACAACAACAACAAAAAAAAAAAAAACATCCCGAATACATCTTTATGCTTTTTAATCATAAAATGTTGTTCAACTAATTTTATCCTGTGTTCTGTTGTTTCTATAAACCAGGTTTCTCAGATTAAGCCGAGAGTGTCAGTGTGCCTCAGAAACGTGGAACATGTAAGCGTCAGGTTTTGATTCTATAGTAAAAATGTAATTCTACATAATGCTACAAATTCAGCTTTACAAATAACACACACAGTACCTATCAATGGTTTTATGTATAACTTTAATTATACAGTAGCTATATCTTAGCTTACACTTAGTTATATTAATGTGTTCACTCTAATACATTAACGCATGATATACATATATACCACATGACCCACATGATCAACTCGTGTAAAATATCCTGTTTATATTTACCATTCTCCTTCTGATAATGTACCCATTTTCAACTTCACTCTATAAATAATATTTGACTCCAGACACTGTGTCAATTTATTCTTGATACAAAGTCTATTTCATATGCATTTAATTGCTTCTTAAATAATTATTCTTATTTTATACTAGTCAATCATTTGTTGGTTGCCTTTTCCGAATTCAGAATGATTCACACTTATTAAACTAACAAACATTAAACACTTTTAAATTGATGAATTCCTTTAAAATATACAACAGCTTTAACTATAAACAGCTCTCACATTTTTGCTAATACTCCTATTTTATAAGAGTATAACTTTTTTGGAGTTCATGAGTTGGTACAATACCGCCACCTACTGGACTGGAGTGTGGTGCAAAAGGCATTTGTAGGAGACATGACATTTAAACAACCAGCATGTTACATGGCGTTTCAGTGTTTAATAAACACTTTTAGTAGTTTTTCTGACTTTAAAACCTCTAAGAAATCTAGCTGTCTGACACAAACCAGAGAATAAACATAGATGCTGCTAAATCGAATCAAAAATCTAAATGCCCTCAAATCTAATTGAATCGTAAGTCTACCCATGATTCACGCTTCCAGTTTATAATTATATTGTGTTGTGTTTTTTTTTTTCTGAAACTCACTTATAAACACTCTGTAACAGAAACCTGAATGTGTTTTCTTCCAAAATTAGACATATTTATAAACAAAACTGTAAAAAAGAAAATAAAAGCTTTTTTTTATTATTTCTAAGAATCTATTGTATAGAATATGCAGTTAAAGCAATAATCCTAGCTCTAACTAGATGTACGCAGTATCAGGAAATTAAATGTTGTACCAATCCTTTTATCTTATCACACCTCGAAATACAGTGTAGCCACAAATCTCACAGTAGTGAATGACCTGAAAACTCTATGGTTACACACCTCAATTTCACAGAGCAGACAAGTGAGTTTGCGTCTGATAGACAGCAGAACCATAATTAAGCTCCGCTCCTGATAAAGATAGTATCGGAGTGCATCGTTCACAACCAATTAAACCACAACATTTGTACAAATTTAAATGCTCTTACCAGCCACTTCATTAGGCACATCTGCTCAACTTCTTGTAAAGGCAAATATGAGCGAATTACATGGCGGCAGCAGCTTGCTGCATTTAGGCATGTAAACCTGGTCGAGACGATCTGCTGAAATGCAACCCGAGCATCAGAATGGGGAAGAAATATGATTTAAGTGATTTTAAGAATGGCATGGTTGTTGGTGCCAGACGGGCCTCCACAGTCACCAGATCTCGCTTCAATAGAGCACCTTTGGGATGTGGTGGAACGGGAGATTCATGTCATGGACGAGCAGCCGATAAATCTGCAGCAACTGCGTGACTCTCTGCAGGAATGTTGACAGCACTGTGTTAAATCGATGGCATAAAGAATTAAGGCAGTTCCGAAGGCAAAAGGGGTCTAACCCAGTACTAGTAAGGTGTACCTAATGAAGTGACCGGTGGTGTATTAATAAATGAACAACACATTGTTTACATTCTGACTTTATCCCAATAATTGATTTTCATGTGATTGATTATTTACTGTATATAAATTATTATGCATTAAATTAGACAAATTAAAACAAATGGACAGCTTGAAGATCTTGATTACTGTTTACTTTTGCAACAAACACACACGCACACACACACACTCAAAGTGATGATGTATTTCAGGGAGACTTTACACAGGAAACTCTTGTTAGAGATGCGTGTATATGTGTAGGTTGTATTATTTTTGTAACTTCTCTTGTGTATGAAGATTTAAAGAGCGCAGCCGCTGCAGAGACAGAGGCGTCTTAGCTGTTCCATATGCTAAAGCGTCTGCTGTGTGTTTGTGGAAAAGCAGAATCATGGCTGTGAGAGTCATTTAAGGAAAAAAAAAACAGCGTCACAATTTCCACTGCAGATTAACAGCAGCTCAAGTCTTTGGGCGCGTTTCTGTCCTACGCTTCAATTAAACACCAGCGAGCTCACACACATAAGAAACACTCAGGCTGGTGTTAACAGAGTTTTTATTTTAATTAAAAAACAAAACCTATGATTGATTTTTCTGATGTGATCAAATCTGTTTCTATACCGATTTATTTGTACGTTAAGTACACCTGATTGTAATTCTAATTTTAGACCACTTAAACACTAACATCTTTACTGCTCAGTTTACACCTTGATCTTCACTACATATACAAGAATATACATATGAACATGCAGTGCTATGCAAATTTGGACACACCCACCCCTTGTCCTCCTGCCATCTCGTAAAAAGTCCACAAACTATCGTACACACCAGTGTGTTTTAAATACCACAGTCTCACAGTAGATTCTGTCTTTTAATGTTATCTTGATGACCATTTGTTTGTTAGCTTGCTAGATTAGCCTGCAGGTTACTGTACATGGCCATTTAATTTATTTTGTGACATCACAAACTGAGCTCAGTTTCACATACAAACTGGGGACGGGGCAGCATGTAGGGTATTGGATAATCAAGATAAATCAGATGTGTTTGCATATAAATAAACGTTAGCATTTTAGCTAAGCTAAAGCTAAGAACACTATCTTGTAGCATGTTCCAGCCAACAGTCAGGGTCCGTTCGCTCCTCCACATTTATCTATTAAATCTTAGTTTAGGTGGGGTCAGCTCCTGCCAAGATGGTGATTACCATACCTACAACTGAGCTTCAAAAAAGCTGTAGTCTTTCATTATCTTATAAAAAATCTATTTTAAGAAACTATATCATCCAATCACACATCCCTAATTAACAGTCAGTGTTAGGGACTGATCAGCTTACACAACCAATCAGATCACATGTGTACGCATTAAAAAAGCAGAAGTAATTAAATGAAAGCTCTACAGGTCATCTTGAGTCTCCACTGATGCCCGACCGTTTGGCTAAAGTAACATCACACTCGATATTTATCATTTAAAAATCTTATTTAAGTTTATTTCGAAGACTCACGGTTGACAGAGTTTCACCAGGTCCTGGTCGGTCGTCCCGGGATGAAGCCCGCGGATGTACAGGTTGGTTTTGCTCAGTTGTTCGCCACCTCCTGTGCTGCTCGTGCTACTGCTGTTAGTGTTGGGACTCGGGGGCGCCATCTGGAGGCCGGAGGATACATAGGACTGCTGCTGGAACACACCAAATAAAAGTGATAAAAACGTCCAACATGTCCCGCTATACATGCTTCCACAAACATGCATGCTAATGCTATCTGTATTTGCGAACATGGAGTTACAGGTTGTGTGTAAACATGGCGAAAAAAAATATAGAAACAGATTCACAAAAAGTACTTATTCGTCCTCAAGTGTGTATGTTGAACACCAATCAACCTTCAATTCAATTCTATATGGCTTTTAACAATGGTCATTGTCGCAAAGCAGCTTTACAGAGAAAATTATGGAAATGTGTATAAAATGTGAAAAAATATGTATGAATCAAAATGATCAGGACTGCAATTTTTATTCAGGTCAATATTCAGGTTATATCTGATCAACCTTAGGGCGTTTTTACACTGGGAAATGTTCCATTCCGTTCCCGAGCACGATTCTGGAGAGACCTGAAATGGACAAGAGATGCAACCCGGCTCAGAGGTCCAGTGCCTGTTGAGCAACGTGTCGTTATATCCCTCTGGAGATTGGCCACAAATTATGAGTATCGGACTATTTCTCACTTGTTTGGTATTGGCCTTGCAACAATACAACTGAGGACAATTTCAACCGAAAGGGGTTCTACTCTGTAATTCTTCAAGGTGTGGTGGACCTTCGCCTCAGGTTTTGGGACATAAATGTCGGCTGGCCAGGCAGAGTTCATGATGCCAGAGTGTTTGGGTATTCCAGTGTTTTCCACAGGGGTCAGGTTGGAGCACTGTTTCCCAAGCTCATGGAACGGTATATGGGTTTTGATGTGTCAGTGGTAATGTTAGGTGATACCCACTCCTTTCATGGTTAATGAAACACCTGCACAGCAAACCTTCAACAGCCGGCTCAGCAAGACACGGATGATTGTGGAGAAGGCATTTGGCCGTTTCAAGGGAAGATGGCGGTGTTTGATGAAAAAATATGCTTATCACCAGGAGAAAATCAATACAACCATCACAGTCTGCTGCATACTGAACAATGAGGCATATGATGAAGACTCGGATGTTGATGGGGACCAAGAGGCAACTGAATGGAGTCCCCTTCATGCAAACACCACTGCCAACACCACAAGAGATGCCTTGTGCTCCTTTTTTTCCCCACACCGTCTTAGGTGAGTTTTCAAACTTAGCTGAGGTGAAGGAACCGTTTTTTGAGTTTAACATGTTTGTGTTCATTTTTCAAACTTAGCCAAGGTGCAGGAACCATGGTATGTGTTTGGAGTTTGACATGTTTTGTGTTTAAAACGTTGAAGTATTTTTTTTAACAATGAATTTATACTGTAAAGTCCAAGATGAGTGTGGATTTGAGTGATTTGAAACAGAGTCAAACGGTTGCAAAAGGTTTTATTCAAATTATTTCAGCAAACTGATCTTGTAACTGTACCCTAGTGTTCTAGAAATGCATGTTCGATTGACTACAAAAGATAAACAGTCTGTGCAAGAGTTTAAACTGTAAACAGTAAGAACAGTATAATATGAACAAAATGTAAACGGTACGAACAGTAGAACCAAAAGATTCTGATTATTTTGTCCACGCCATCATACCAGGGAAATCTGTCCTTTTCGTCAGTTGAGCTGCCTGACTTACGTAGCGCATCCCGCGCTTTGCGATACTGGAGCCGCATTTTTTTCAGTTTTGCATGGCATAGCTCAGTGCTCCTGCTGTACCCGCGCGCATGTAAATATTCTCGGATACATCCCTAAATCTCTGAGATTTTTGGTACGTTGTATCCAATTGCTGCTGAATATTTTTGTCTGCCCAAATTTCGAGCAGACATTCCACTTCCTCCACATAGATCCTTTCACAGCCATACTTGTTGTTTGTGTCCGGCATTGGAGTCGTTTCCTGGCATGAATCGTTCCCAAGACCACCTCAGTAATCGGTCCAGGGATTGGTTCCCGAGCTCGGAACGATTTGCGTTTACACTGACCAAATCAACTGGTCCCAGGACCAAGTGTTCTCGGAAACGTTTCCCGTACCCCAGTGTAAAAGCGACCTTAATTTCCCAAGCGCATCTGATTTGCATTTAGCCATGCCCACAAACTTCCATAAAGGGCAAGGTGAGCTGCAAAACATGCACAATGTCACCCAAACATTGAAAGAGCGCCTCCAAAGTTTGGCATGTGATAAATCTTTTAGCAATGGACACCCCATGTATACACACTGGCTCCTCGTCCTTTTAATTTTGTCCTCACTGAACCGCCAGTGCAAAATTTTCATTTATTATTTAAGATTCATTTTGGTGGACTTGAACATGACTTAAACATCTTTATCCTAAAACTATTACTGTTTAAATAGTTCAGAGCATCTGTTAGTGTTAACACCCCATAGAGATTTTATCCCGGCCCTCCCCCAGTTTCCTCTTCTCGGTGGTTCAGTCCATTGTCTTTGCTTTCTAATAATAACGCTACACAAAAGGAATCTAATCCTGATAGCGATGTTCTCACAAAATACAAAAGTTCTACAGCACGTTTTTATTGCTTGCTTCAACACATCAAGCACACAGTCAAACTTCTCTTCTTCTCTTAAATTGTAAATTTCTTAGCAACCCCCTTAGCTACCAGATCCCATTTTTCTTTTTGATGGGCCCGAAACATTCAGTTAGAGATTAGAAATCAGAATTCTGGGAGGACAAGGAGGTGATATCAGGAGAGTTCAGGGGTCAAAGGTCAGACTGGTTGGGCACTAGTTTTGGGATGTTCCAGTGAGGTCCAGCTGCATGAGTATTCCATGAGGAACAGATTCTAATCTCCATGGTATCCTCCGCAGTTGGTGGCATGGTGATGTAGTGGTTAGTACTGTGGCCTCACGCCTCCAGGGTCACGGGTTCCGACTCCCGCCTTGGATGTGTGTGGAGTTTGCATGTTCTCCCTGTGCTTGGTAGGTTTCCTCCCACAGTCCAAAGACATGAAGATTGTCACAAGATTAGATTAACTGGCATGACTGTAGTGTGTGCATGTGTACACTGTGATGGCTGGGTTGCAATCTAAGGATGTACCCTGCTTCGTGCTCAGTCTCCTAGGATAGGCTCCAGGCCCCTCAAGCACTATAGAAGATGAATGAATGATGACTGAATATTGAAGTTTAAATTGTAATCGCAATATGTGTACAAATAATCCCAATGTGATTTTTCTTTGATCAAATCATGCAGCCCTAGTGTTTTCATATTAGCCACTCAATCACACTTTACCCCAATTTCTGTACGTTTGAGTCATGCATGCTAGACATGGGGGGTAAAAATTGGATTCATTTACAAAGCATGATTCTTTTGTGTGGAAATTCATGTACTGACTCCAAAAGAATTTTTTTAATTTACTTTTAATTTATATATGTTTGCATTTGGAGGTTTTAAAATGTTGCCTTTCCTCTATAAACCTGCAGGTGGCGAGCTCTAAACTAGCTCTAAACTAGGCACAGCATCCCAGCATTCCGTAGCAGCCAATTGTTATAGGAAGAAAATTTTGAAAATAAAATTGAATTAGGATATTTCTAAAATCATGATACTTATAAAATCACACACAACCCTGGGTATTGTAATGGTATTGTATTGGGTGATCCCTGGTGAGTCCAGTCCCTGGTGCATACAGCCACCTAGTGTATTATGGCGCTTTTCCACTGCGTGGTACGACTCGGCTCGGCTCGGCACGACTCGTTACGGCACCGCACGGCTCAGTTCGACTCAGTTTGTGTTTCCACTGCAGTTTAGTACCGCTTTAGAGTGGGCGGGATTATTCACGTGTCGTTATAGTTGCGCCGCCT
>JAQMYJ010000016.1:2021892-2032033 GCA_030014305.1 Clarias laeviceps | reverse complement strand
GTGGATATTATACATAGTTATGCTCAGGATATGTCAGCCCATTTCCACTGGAAATGCCTTTTGATTAAATTGTCAGCGAGGAATTTGCATTTGCACTGTTAAAATTTTATATAGCTTTAATGCACATAGAAACAGCTGCTTGTTTAATTGAAAATTAATTGATGGTTTTTTTTGCACTAATAAAGTTTTGGAATTGTAAAGTATTTTGTCTTGTGTCAATCATATCGTCAGTTATATCGTTATCGCAAATTTTCAAATAGATATCGTGATAAATATTTTTGGCCATATTGCCCTGCCCTAATGTGGAGCATAATTTATTTTTTCTTTGTCCTGATCCATCTACACAAACCCTGCATGCCTTTCTTTTCACATTACCTCTGTAAGGTGTGACATAATGACATTGGACGAAGCGCTCTGATTACCTACTTCAGGTGATTTCCGGATCTTAAGCCGATCTTGCGTGTCTGTGTACAGTATATTTAGCCATAGCGCCAGCTGCATATGGGTTTCCTGTTCCTTGGTTCCATGCTTCTTGTTTTCAGATTGTGTCGAGTTTGTTTTGGATCCTGTCGTAAACCGGATAATTTATAGCTTCATCTATTTGTTTGGTATATTTTTATTCATAAATACAAACCCAAGCTATTTTAATCTTAGTATTCATGAATGCAGCGCTGAGCTGAATAAAGGCCTCAAAGCTGGAGCTAAATGGCTTGTTTATGTTTTCAGCTTCAGTAAACAGTGAACTTCTGACTCATGATGAGGTTTCTTGTTTTTATTCCACCGCAGAACCAAAGATTAATGTTAAATATGATAAACTCCTACAACATGATGCAAAGTGATGCTTTTAGCACATTGATGGCTCGGTCGTGGGCTTCTCACCTGCTATGAGCATTGCCTGGGTTCCAGGCCCAGTTACTGGAAAGGGATTTTTTTTTTTTTTTCTGAAATGGCAACCTGTGGCAAATCAGTTGCGCAGGTCATAAATGAGAATAACATAAAAGGGATGATTTCATAACATACTTATATATCAACCATACAAATAAAATTTGTCAAGACCTAGTCTCCACTAGACATCTAAACTTGTGTGGTATCTGGCACAATCCATCAGTAGCAGATCCTTTAAGTCCTTTAAGATGTGAGGTGGAGCTGACTTGTTCATCCACACATCCCACAGATGGTCAATCGGACTTAGATCTGGTGAATTCAGAGGCGGAGGCAATGTCTTCAACTCTTTGTCATGTTCCTCAAGCTGTTCCTGAACGATGTGTGCAGTGTGTCAGGGTGCGTTATCCAGCTGAAAGAGGCCACTGCTGTCAGGAAACACTATCTCCATGAAGGGATGTAACTTAGTCTGTAACAGTGTTTAGGTAGGTGGTCAAAGTATTGCCACATGAAGGGCTGGACCCAACATCGCACAGAGCATCACACCACCTAGATGGGCTCACCATCTTCACATAGTGCATCCTGGTGCATCCCTTCCACAGGTAAATGACAAACACACCTGACCATCCATGTTACATAAAAGAAAACTTTTTGTCAGATTTGTCAGACCACCTTCTTTCATTGCTCTGTAGTCCAGTTCTGATGCTCACATGCCCATTGTAGGAGCTTTTGGTAGAGGACGCTGCTCAGCAGGGGGACCCTAATCGATCTGTAGCTACGCAGCTCCATACAAAACAAACAGTGATGCCCTGTGTTGACTCCTTTAAATCAGAACCAATATATGCTACAGTAGTTCTGATGTCCCTGTCACTGGGTCACTGGTTTTCCTTTCTTGGAGCACTTTTGGTAGGTCCTGGAAATGATCCAATCATCATTACCCCCACTTTTCTCTGACACTCTCACTGACTGTTCACTTGCTCTCTAATATCTCACATCCCTTGACTGATTCCACTGTAACAAGATAGCCAAAGTGTGTTCGTGTGTAAAATATGTTTTAAACAGTATACACATATACATGTAACCTAATAATAAACACCCTAATGGTTTGGTTCGCTTCCTGCAGTTGGTTCCCCTCGCTTAGATTATCTTGGATCTCGGAGTGTAACATCTGTGGTCTCACCTGCCTAAAGAGCCAGACAGAGCAGGATTTCACCAGTTCACACTTTAATGAATAAATCTATGCTTTATAATGAATAAATGAAGAACAGATTTTAAGGCTGTTATCAGTTTAATATGAGTTTTCTCTGGATATCTCGGGACCTTTAACCATGAGGTAAGAACGTAGTCACTCCAATCACACATTAGCCTGCGAGTGTGTGCATGTGTGTGTGTGTGTGTGTGTGTGTGTGTGTGATGCTGCTCACACTATGTCAACTTTTCAACCTACACACCAAGTGAAAATGTGTGTTTGGTCAAAGTCAACAGGATGTAGGTTTTATTTACCTTTTCTGCTCGATGCAGCTACATATGCAACAAGTGACTACATGAACAAAACCTGACAACACAAACACAAAATCTGCTCAACTAGTCATCCGTGCAGCACTGTACAGAAATGTGGAAAGTTTCAGCACACTATATTAAACCATATGAATCTCTGAATTGGGAAAAAATTGCTTTTCAATTCATACATAAAGCGATAATACATACTCAACACCAAAACCTTTAACAATTAATCGCAAACGTTTGAAATCCCCATGTCTGGTGTTGTGTAAATAAAAATGCAATGCAACAATGAAGAAAAAAAATCAGAGGAGTTAGGTCTGAGTCATGTGTGAGAGTTTGTAATTCTGTTCACAAATCCATGCATGTGCAGGTTTAATAAAGACATTAAGACGGTCACTTGTGAAGTTTGTTCATAGTATCCTGTTTTTTTTTTGTTTGTTTTTTTCGGTTTATGCAGTTCAACTCTGTACTGATGTTAATTGCCAGTTAGTTGACGAGTTGAAGCTGAAGTGCTAAACAGTGCTTGCATAGTTTATGATCATGCATCTTTGTGAAAATAAAAAGATTTAAAAAGCTGAAACTGACTAATACGATACTGAGCATCATGATGAAGGGATGATCATCAATTATAGCCAGTGATCAGTTGATCTGTGCATTTCAAGGGATCAATTATGAAAAATAGCAATCGATTTTAATCGTTGCATGTTTTTCCCTGCACACCCGGGCAACTGGTGTGTAGCAGAAAGTTCCATGGAAAGTGCATGTGTATAATATCTGTTGTGTAAGTGGTTGGACGAAGTGTCTCACGGTGACCTGTTATACGATCTTCCTGGGGGGGAAAAAAAAAAAAAAAAAAAACGCCGCTCCTAGATGTGGGTGTACTTTGGTTTTAAGAAAAATTATACTAGTAAACCACCAGCAAAATAAACTCTTAACATGAAGAATGTGATATTCTCATGATCCTCCCATATTTTAGTTTTTTTCTTTTGTGTTTTTGACTTTCATGTTCAGTAGGACTCTTATGTTGGCACAACTTCCCAGCATACACTTCACCAGCCACATGGTCCTAATTGTATTCACATGCTTCTTGTTAAGTTTGATTAGCCTGGTTATATATAGCCTATCTTTCAGTTAAGTCTTTGTCTTGTGCCTCTTTTTGCTAATGTCCTTGTTCTCACTGTTATATTTATTGTTAATGTTACTGGTTTGTGTTTGTCACAGCTTTTGTTAGCATTAGCCTAAAGTTCCTAGCCATAGTACCAATTTTAATGTTTCGGTTTGTGTTTAGCATTTCTATTTATAATGTTTAAACTCCACTTTAATAAAGCACTGTCTGACTTTGCTTCCTGCCTCAACTCCTCCCTACATGACCGATATGCAAACTCTGTCACAAGGAGTGTCTGTACAGCGGTAAATACTAGTTGGCTTACAATGACACTGTACTTCTGCTTTCACAGCTGTTGTGTTTGTTGCATTAATATATTCAGTAACAGATGCTTATGCAAGTAATCCTAGTTCATGTACGTGTGTGTGTGTTGGAGAGAAACATCGTATTGTGCGGTTATTAATCACTCACCGCCTGGTTTACTCAAATATGATCAATTATGGAATGGTTACCGATTCAAATCACTCGAATAGCAGGCTAAAATGCCATACTGGAGAAGAAATACAGGAAATACGGAGGAGCAACTGGCTGTTTATTTCCTTATAAAAACTAATTTAAAAGCCTTTGCAATTATTAAATTGCAAAACATTTATTGACCCTGCACTGAGAATCAAAATAAAAAAGTCTGGACTCACCAGGGAGCACCTGTTAAAATATTATGATGATACCATTTTGTTGATTCGATTTCTATTGTGATTCTGTTAGTATCACACTTTTATAAAATCATGATTCGATACTAAACTTTTTTTTCAGATTTTTTTACAATTCAAAACTACCTTATTGCTGTAAGATAAGCAAATAATTCGCTTTGACTTCACAGGATGCTGTGCTGCCAATGTGTGAATAGTTTAAAAAGTGTGACCTGTAGGATTATAGAGGACATTTTACCACATCAAATACAAACACATGTAAATTAAAAATTAATAAATTTAAATAAAAAAAAATCGATTTTGGAGTCAGTGTGGTGATACATGACTTGCTACAGAAAAAAAACGTGATATGTAACTGAATTGTTCTTTTACCCCATCTCTAATAATTTGTACTGATCAACTAGAGGGATCTCATTGATACGAAAGTATTAGTAATCAAGTAATTAAGTTAGCTTTTGAAATTTTGAAAGAGTATAAAATGTGTGCAGAAACTAATTTTCACTAATTCATACTTTATTTCTTTAATAAATTTAACAAACAAGCAAGAAATATTTGACCAGCTTGGGTTTGTTTGTTAGTGACGGCTGTTACAGTTCAGATTAAAAAGAAGCTTACAACAGAGGTGATGGAGTAAATCGGTGAAAACGCTGAACATTTAACAGATATTAAAAGAGGAACTCTTGAGGTTTTTTAAGGTGTGTAACCAATACACCGCACTACATATTGCATGTTATAGTGACATTAATAAATATGCAGAATGATTACGATTCATGATGTGTGATACATGTTGTAGTTTCTATATAGTATAATATATTAACTAATTGTTTTTTTTTTTGGACAATAACCTTCCATCTGTTGCTTGTTACACACCAGATTTCAAGATTTAAATAAATACATACACACTCATTCACTCTCACACACACACACAGCTATTTATTGTATAAATATGAATAATAATAGTACGAACATAGCACAGTAAAGTATTTCACTTGTTGAACACACACTACACATTGTAATGTTAGAACATGTCATTCCAATTATTTCTATTTTTGCTTATTGTGAAAGGCTCTTCCTGTTTTCTTAGGAACCTTGAGGCTTGTTTTAACTGTACGGATGGCGCTTTATAAATAACACCATTGTTATTACAGAAAGAAGCAGTAAAAGTTAAACTCTGCAGGACTGCAGCGTCACATTCCTGTCCTGAAGTCTGCACCAGGCTGCAGTTATTTCCTTTTTCGACACACAAATGAGGTCCATGAAACTTCATGCCACAACAACCCAAAATACAATCCCGGCTCCTGGACTGATTATCTGCGACGTCTGATCGGCTGGTGTTGCCCCGACTGCGCCCCTAAGCCAACTCCCCGTTTCCTCCGTCGCATTTTAATGACAGCAAACGTTTTAGACAAACACGACTGACGCGACGCTCTTACACAACACTCACTTTCTGAGAAAACAAATCAGCAGCACGTGAACATCCTGCAGTACACACATGCAAAGAGAACAACCTGTTCTTTTACATGCAGATTCGGTGTATTTAAAACAAAACATTAATAATAATAATAATAATTATTATTATTATGATGATGATTTTCTCCTGCTTTCCATTAAGGCTATCACAGCCAGGCCCAAAAAATTAGCTAATAAAAATTTCTCACAACCGGAGTTTAATCATCTGGGTTTATCATCAACATGTTGGTCACATGCCAAACAATCAAACAAACAAATAAATAAACAGTACGTCTGGCTTTAAAGTGCTGAATAATTCTCATCCGCGATTACGTAAAGCAGAGGCGGAGAGTAATTACTGCCAGATAGACAAATCAAAGACATCCTCTACACATCTCATAAACATCCTGCAGACATTACACACAAGCCGGGCCTGTTTTCCAGCGAAACTCTCCGTCACACTGGGCTCTTTCATGGGGTGGGGCATGCACTCGAGTCTGGCCGGGCTGAAAAGTCGAGCCAACTTTAAAATATTAAAATTCAAGCTTAATACAGAGCTATATATATATATTATTCTATTTGATATCTAATCGGTTACAGGGGCGCGTGAAGACCTTTTACAAAAGTGTACATTGTAACGATAAAGAAACAACATCTCAGATTGCTACTTTACTTCCATTGGAGCTGATGGGCGCGCGCGCACACACACGCGCGCACGTATACATATATACAGCTTATATCACACACACCGTTTTCCTCGCAAAGTTTGCTCCTTTCACTTGACACACACATACACACTCTCTCTGCCTCAGATTGGAGACAATGAGGACCTAATCCGTCCCCAGCTATCTGAGGAACTGAGCACTTTTCTCGGACCCCGGACACCAGAGGCCACATTATTTCTGCAGTGGGGGAGAAAAAGCTCAACTCCTCAAGGACACTGCAGCTCACTGTCAGGCACTAAACACACTTAAACCAAACTCAGAGCTCGAGCCGACCGAAGCCCGCGTTACCTTTTTGCTGTTCCTGCTGTTGTACGAACCGCTGTAGGGGTTGATGGCTGTCCTTGGCGGTACGGAGAGCAGCATTTTCCCCGCGCTGAGTGCGTCCCGAAGCGGACACTAGAGCCAAGCCTGCCCGCTGACGTCACGCACAAGGGGCGCGCTTACTTGGGTTGCCGCCTGCTCTTTCTATGCTACGCTATGTTGTGCGCCTGGGTCCTAATGCCCGGCGTTTGTTCGTAACAAAATCTTAATTACAAAGCAATAAACGCAAAAAATAAAATATCTTTATCAATAGAATTTTTATAAGAATTTATTCTATGGAGCCACAGGGTGGTCACAACTATTTTCACTAATTCATTCACTCGTTGTCCTACAGAGTGCAGAATTTTTTGTAAAACAAAATCGTTTTGATTTAGAAAACAAGAAAAAAAAAACTAACTAAATTAAGTAACTTCAGAATTAGTAAGTGTGGTGACATTAAGATTTTGACATTGAGTGACATTAAGATTCAGCTAAAGGTACAAACAGATAACAAAATGTTTTTTTTTTTTTTTTTGGGTTTTGGTCCAGATCACAGTGGAGCCCTTAAAGCGCAGAGCAATTTAGCCATTGTTTTGCAGTTTTCTTTTAATATACAGTACATACATAGGACTCCGGATTGTGCAGTATAGAGTGACATATCCTTATTTCAGCACAACCTAGGCAATATGATGAACAGAATTTTTTTAACCGACTATACAAACATGACTGAGCAACAAAAAAAAAAGGGGGTACATAGGCAAAGAAATAGCACAGATACACAAAATTTATGTTTTTTCTGGTTGTTTTTGGTTGTTTCTATGAACAAATGAATAATAATAATAATAATAATAATAATAATGTCATTTCGAGAGTTCTACATTTTTGCAACGTCATTTCTATATTCTAGTAGTGGTAAAATTTGCACATTATAAAAGTAAGGACAACTTTCATTCTGATTGACATTTCCGAAAACCCAATGTCTGCAGCGTCTCAGTTAATACACACTGGCACGGCTTACATATATGCACATGTATATTATGTTTCAGTTTTAAGGCTAAATTATTCACATAACTGCAGCAAGTTCTGGTGTATTCTACATAAAACTTAAACAAAAACACCTAAACAAGATACAAGATTTAACACAAAATGTTATATGTTAATGCAAATGGAATATTTTACACACAAAAAATTATGGTAATGTACTAGACAATAAGTGAGAGTACACAGCAGCCTCTACTGCTTAATTTACATTTCACACAACAATGCTAAACCAGGACCTAACACTTATCATACTGAATTATTTTGCATTTGATTTTTACAGTATTTAGCAGTCATTCACACACATTAGCTTAAAACATGTTTTATTGTTGCTGTGAAAAATAGTATCTCCTCATGCTAAGTTCAGGGTTTTCAAGAATTATGGCACTAAAATTTTGTAAGTAATGAGTTAAATAAAAACACAGCAAGACAGTTAAGGAATCATTTTGAAAGTTGTCCTGCACTTGGCATTCATTTAGAGTGTGTAGTGAAGAAGTACAGTAGGTCCTCAGGTTTGGTTTTGAAGAGGAAGTTCATTCCACCACCTGCTGCACGCCTTCCAAGAAGAATGGTGGGTTGAGTCGAGCCACATTGAGGATCAAAGGCAATGTGGTTCTTTAGTGAATGCGGGGTTTGTAAAGTGCTTCAGGAAGGTTGGGGTCTATTTTGGCATTGCATCCAATTGATGATGTAGATCAGATATCTGCATGGCCGAGTCAGATTAGTGATGTGAGTACAGCTGGCTTTTGTGAACTACCACTAGGTTAAAAATGCTGGTGCAAGGTGTGATGTAGAAGTTGTCCAGGAAGATTCACATCATTCCTTTCAAGTTGAATTACAGTGTTGGATCTGTATGTGATGAATTAACATCTTTGAGCCGGAGTCCGGGATAAACACCGCAGGACATTTCTATGACTGTGAGTTTAATTAAATTTTGCAGGTTGTATTTAAACATGCATAAAACTGTCAAAATTATGTCTTGTAGTTAAGGTGCATCACACTCTAATACAGTATCTCAATAAATCATTTCTATTTTTAAAAGTCATGTCACAGAATATCTTTCTTTTCATTACTGTCACAATTTTTTTTCCACTAAACCTTACAAAGAATTCCATCTGCAAATGTTATAAACCAAGCGCCAGCCTGACTCCGACAGAAAAAAAGTGCAACATGGAGCTCCGAATGTATGAAGATTTAGTACTCTGTAAAAAAAAATTATATCTTAGTAAGTTAAAATATGTTGAATCTAGTCAAATTTACCTAAAATTACTTAGTATGAATTTCGTAGTATATATTAAAAGCAGGTATAAGATTATTAAGTGTATTTTCAAACAAACTTTAATAATTTTAAGCATACATTTCTTGATCTGTTGGCAAATAATTTTGCTTTTTTCAAGAAATTATTTCTTAAAATTAGGAAAAGTATCTGCCAATAGCACAAGAATAAAATAAAAAAATTTATAATTTGTCTAGAAATAGGCTTAATAATTTAATATTTGGATTATTGTTATCTTATATTAAGAAATTGTAGATAATTTTGACTATATTTAAGATTTTTTTCACGTGCTAAGCGATCACTTTTTGCAGTGTTCAACTTGCTAAACTGGATACTATAATTTAGCATTAATTGTTAGCTACATTAGCATTGTAACTCCCTTCCAAAAACTATAGACTCTTAGGTTTAGATGATAGGCTTGTAGATTTAATTCAATTCAATTGTATTTGCATGTCACTTTTAACAATTGTCATTGTTGCAAAGCACTTTTACAGAATCAAAAGAAAATTATGGAAGTGTGTATGAAATGTGAAAAATTTGTATGAATTAAAATGATTAGAATTAACGTTTTTAATATTTTCATTATATTCTAATTATTATTTAATGCCAAATTTTACATTTTAAACAGTGAAAAAGTTTTTTTTTTTTAATAAACTGCTAAATAGTGATCTGCACATCCCTTAACAATTTTGTTTTCAGACAACTTTGAGCAATTCACTTAAAAAAATCTCAAAGCAACTTTTGAGTATTCATATTTGGAATTATTTCCTCTCCTACACTGCTGACACAGGTAGGATTATTTGATTTACAATTTAAAAAAAAGGAAATTTTTAAACCTGAACAAGCTTTAACATCACAGAGCTGCTGAGATTAAAATGGACATAAAGTGAGATGGTTTTGGCGGGAGTGTAAAAAAGACTGGAATCCAGCTGTTTGTTTGGATATTCAATTCAATTCAATTGTATTTATATAGCTCTTTTAACAATGGTCATTGTCTCAAAGCAGCTTCACAAAAATGAAAAAAAAAATTTTTATTTAAATGGAAGTGTGTATGTGTGAGAAAAATGTGTCTACTGTAGATAATAATGAGATGAATGAATGAATGATGAATGAAATGTCTCTGATGAGCAAGCCAAGGGTGACAGCGACAGTG
>JAQMYJ010000016.1:1948021-1959351 GCA_030014305.1 Clarias laeviceps | reverse complement strand
GTTTCATAGATAGATGGATAGTTTTATAGATAGATAGATAGTTTTATAGATAGATAGATAGTTTTATAGATAGATAGATAGATAGCTTCAGAGATAGATAGTTTCATAGATAGATAGATAGTTTCATAGATAGATGGATAGATAGCTTCGTAGATAGATGGATAGTTTCATAGATAGATAGATAGATGGATTCATAGATAGATAGATACTGTAGATAGATAGATTACTTTATTGTGATTGATAAACCAATTAAAAGTTGTTCAACAGCTCTTCAGCAATGTTTAGGAAAAGCCATAAAATACCATAAATACTGAAAACAATAAATAATAAAAGCAGTAATGAAGCAGTAAGCAGAAGTGTGTGTGTGTGTGTGTGTGTGTGTGTGTGTGTGTGTGTGTGTGTGTGGTCTTTTTTTAGTTATTAGTTGTGGGAGAGCAGAGTGTACAGCTGTTTTTAAAGCTGTTTTTAAACATATCTGCTCTGCATTTAATGGAACTGTATCTTTTCCCAGAAGAGGGGGATTGAAAGAGGAAGTGTCCAGCATTATTTTGGTCCTTAGTGATACAACTGGCTTTTCTCAAAAGTTGGCCAATGTATACGTCCGTCAAATGCGGTAATGGGCCACATAATATACAGTGTCACCTTAACCACATGTCTATAGATCCTTTCTATCCACACCACACCATGCAGCAGTAGGTCAGGTGGCTCTTGATGGTGGCATGATAGAAACTAACCAGACGTTGCTGTGGTAGATGGATCTGCTTTAACTTCTTGAGTAAGTAGAGTTTCTGCTGGGTTTGCTTCACAAGGTATGAGACCATATCAGGTGTGCTGAGATGTAGACCCTCATCCTCTCTACTTCCTGCCCTTTTATGCGGGACTGCACGGTGTGGTTTGAGTTGAGATGTTGGACTTTCTCCCTGTTGCTCATCAGTTCTGCTATGGTGGTCTCATCAACAAACTTGACAATGGTTTAGAGGAACGGATGGGGGAGCAGTCATGTGTAGAGAGAATGTAGAGGACAGGGCTGAGGACACACTCTGTGGCACTCCTGCTTTAAGAATAATTGCAACCTCCTAGTCCGACGTTTTGTCCAGAATGTATGCGCAAAACGAGAGTTTAAGCCCAAGTTGCCTAATTTTTAAACTGTTTGTGGGGGATAATGGTACTAAACACAGTGCTGAAACCAACAATCATTATTCCTATATATAGGTTCTGCTGACCCTGACATGTTAGAGGACCGATATCGCAAACTATTGTTGGTGCGGAAATCATTCAAACAGACCACTGTAGTTTTCTCAGGTAGTGGGACAGTTGTAGTTTGCTTAAAACATCCAGGAACAGTCTGCTCTAATGTGAGGTTAAAAATAGTGGTGAACGCCTTCACAAGCTGGTCTTTGGCACTTGTCCAGACACTCTATGTAGGGTGGATCTGACCTGATAGTGATGATGTCTGATTAACTGGTCTGTATGCCGACCTCTCTGTTGTGGTGGAACTGGTTCAACGTGTCTGTTGTCACGGGTACTGTACTAGAGGTCATGCAGCTCTCCCTGTAGCGAGTAATTGTCTTAATTCCCTTCCACATGCTCCAGGTGTCGCTGTTGTGAGTCTCCAGATTTAAAAGCAGAGCGTTCTGTCTTAATAATTGGCTTACATGAAAAGGGATAAAAATCCCAGATGTAGACCAAATGGGACAGTCTTGAAGACATCTGGTATGCTGGTGTAGGACCTGATCTAGTGTATCCTTTTCTCATGTGGGGAGGTTTTATAAAAATTTAGGTAGGACAGATTATAACGTAAGTTAAATATAATAAAAATCCCCTGCAGCTATAACGATGCTGTCTGGGGACACTGACAGATAACAGATAACTGATGACGTCCTCAGGGTCCTGTAGGAGACTTTTCTTGTTCATCAGAGGAATGATTTCACTGAGTCGTCTGGTTTAATGCTCGCTTAGTTAATCTGATTGAGTTCTTTTAAATCAACAGTTTTGATCATTTCCATAGAAAAAACTTCTATTGGATTAACATATTTTGTTTATAAGTGTTCACAGGTGTGCCTTCTAGTGGAAAAATTACTAAAGCATAATTTATTTTTTCTTGCTGTTGGTGTTATCGCTGCACTTTGCCATCTATTTACTGTCATATTTTTTATCAAATGAAGCAGAAAAATTCTGGGGGATTTTCCCCCTAAAATGTATTACATTTCTTAAGCTGATTTGACTTTTTTGCGTTTTTTTCTTAGTTATTGTTGTTTCATTTTCAGTGTGTTTACAAATAAGTATTACTTATTTTAGCATTCTCTATTAAAAATGTTGTAAACAAAGATATGTAAATGAAGCAATTTTTGTTGCCTACATTTCTGTTTAATCCCATAGTATATATTATAAATATATTAATATTATATGCGTAAAATACATTTTAATGCATAGTGTTGAAGTCATTAGTTTTATTTATTTCTAAATTCTTTTTCAGTGTTGTTAAATTCCTTATTGTTCAGATTTGATGACTTTTCTTTGTTTTTTCACTCCTGCTCCCCAGAGCCTGAGCATGAGCTGTTCCTGGTCTATGGAAAAGGCCGCCCCGGTGTGATCAGAGGGATGGACATTAACCCCAAGGTGCAGGATGAGTACATGATCCCCATAGAGAACCTGATGAACCCTCGCGCCCTTGACTTCCACGCTCAGAGCAACTTCATCTACTTCTCCGACGCCACCAGCTACCTAATCGGTCGACAGAAGATCGATGGCACAGAGAGAGACACCATCCTGAAGGAGGGTACATCAACACTCTTCCCTCGTTCACTTAATACAGATGAACAAGAACCTCAAACAGAGCTGGGAATAATAACCAGTCGAGAATGAGACGGTTGAGCAGAAGGGAGAAAGGCAAAAGAAGGAGTTAAACAAATATTTAAGTATTTTAAAAAGAGTGTGTGTGTGTGTGTGTGTTGGACAGGTGTGCACACGGTGGAGGGAATAGCTGTGGACTGGATGGCCAACAATCTGTACTGGACAGACGATGGTCCGAAGAAGACCATCAGCGTGGCTCGACTGGAGAAAGCAGCTCAGACAAGGAAAACTCTTATTGAGGGCAAAATGACACATCCACGAGCCATCGTTGTCGATCCCAAAAACGGGTGAGAGGGTTGAGTGTGAACAGGATCAGATGTGAGCAGAATGTAGATTGGACAGGGACAAGATGGACTGTGAGTGAGATCTAGTGAAAATGGTGTTGTTAGAGTGTACGTAGGATGCTATCTAATCAAGTTCCGGTGAGATCAGGGTCAGTGGAAAGTGAACGGGATTGAGTGCAATTAGGATCACATGTGAATGGGATAAAGTTTGAATTGGGTCAGGTGTGAACAACAGTGACTATAAGGTGAATCAATAGGACCAGTTAGGATCAGATGTGATCAGGATCAAGTGTAAAGGTGATAAACTGTACTGAATGAATGGGATTAAAATGAGAATGGGTTCAAGTGGGAATGGGATTGAATTGGATCAAAGTGGGAATGGGATCGGAGTGTGTGGGATCAGAATGAGACTGCGATCGGGTGTGGCTCGACCAGGAGCAGGATTCAGGATTAAGGCATGAAAAGGACTGATGTGTGAGTAACATCCATCTAGTTGTGAGGGATTTTTGCAGTTAACCAAAATGTAAAGTTTGCTAAATTAGTTCACAAAGTATAATTATTTATGTCTCACTTATGACAGAATAAAAGAAACTTCATTTGAATATTTGTGATCAGTTTCTTAGTGGATCTGATCTCTAAGCTAAACTCTCAGTTCTGTAATTACTCATTAAACTGGATAATGAATAAATTTTACTCATTACAGAAATGATTTTCTCTCAGACTTGTGAGAAATCTATCAGTTCTTTAATAAACCTGATAATTACTTTCACCAACAATTAAAGCTAATTATCTAAGTAGTTATTTGATGCAACTTGTATTGATTTAGTCTCGTACAACTATGCTCTGTGGGCAAAGTCTCAGACAAAGGGCTGTCAGTCAAGCATAACTCATTAGTATATTAAGCCACACTCAAATCATTGTGGTCAGCTGCTGCGTCACAAATTTATCAGATTTCATTCTCTGATTATTTATTTATTCATATTTATTAAACAAAAATGTTTTACAAAATATTGAATTAAATAGCTGTTACTTCTAAAAAGGCTTTTAGCTTAGCAGTGCTGAAACTAACACCCTAAACCTTTTGCAGATGGATGTACTGGACGGATTGGGAAGAAGATCCGAAAGACAGCAAGAGGGGTAAAATCGAGAGAGCCTGGATGGACGGAACCAACCGGAACATTCTCTTAACATCAAAGACGGTTCTTTGGCCCAACGGTCTGAGTCTGGATGTTCCTCAGGGGATCCTGTATTGGGTCGACGCGTATTACGACCGTATCGAGATGGTCTACCTCAACAGCACTGAGCGCAAAGTCAGCTCCTCTACCTTTATCTCCTCACTTCCACTCTTCAGCCCTCAACAAATAACAAATATAGCTTTAACCACAAAATCTTTACACACTAATCCACTCCTCTGTCTCATGTCAGAAATTTTTTAGATGTAATGAAATAAAACAACAGAATGTGTGTGGAAGCATCTCTGAAGTTCTGCCACGCTAGCTCTGTGCTGCCATTTTGCTACCTACTGTAGATAGGCAATAGCAACATACTGTAGTTAGCAAGGTTATTAAATTGTAAACTATAGCAACTAGCTAGTTTTTGACATATAAATTATAGCAACTAGCTAGTTATTAACTTGTAAACTATAGCAACTAGCTAGTTCTGAACATTTACCTTATAGCAACTAGCTAGTTTTTACCATGTAAACTATAGCAACTAGCTACTTTTACCATGTAAACTACAGCAACTAGCTAGTTATTAACTTGTAAACTATAGCAACTAGCTTTTTGTTTTCATGGGAGGTAAATGTTGTTAGTTGGACTCCATGTTAAATATTTATTTCCTCTCAGACGGTGTATGAGGGACAGGAGCTGAGTCATGCCTTTGGTCTCTGCCATTATAAGAACTTTCTGTTCTGGAACGAGTATCGTAGCGGGAGCATCTACAAACTTGACCAGGACACCAAGTCTGTCACGCTTCTTCGCAATGAGCGTCCACCCATCTTTGAAATCCGCATGTATGACGCCCAGCAGCAGCAAGGTACTGATGTAAATGAAGCATTTCAGCATCAAAGTGCTATTGAAGTAGCATTCTGAGGCGTGGTCTCACTAACAGCCTGATGTTCTGGATTCTGATTAGCATTTAGCTTAAGTATTAACACTTTAGCAAACTCAAGGCTAAAAGTGTGTCATTTAGCCACTGTTTTGATAAAATACACCTTTCAGGGTAAATCCATCTGCTCGGTCTGTTCCAGGTACGAATGCGTGTCGAGCGAATAACGGTGGATGCAGTATACTGTGCTTAGCGACGCCGCACAATCGCACGTGCGCATGTGCTGAAGATCAGCTCCTGGATCCGGCAGATAACACTAGTTGTAAAGGTAAAATAGCAAATTAGCCAATGTGTTTATTAACATTTTATAACGATTACACTAATGTATTACATAGTAATAACTAAAATATATTAAATAAAATTTTATTTGCATAGGGCTTTTTACAGTGGTCATTTACAGTGGTCAGCTTTACAGAATCAAAAGAAAATTATGAAAATGTGTATGAAATGTGTGAGAGAAATTTATTTGAATCCAAACACATAACTTTACTCATGATCTAAACCTTTAACCACTAAAAGTATTAGCTATTTAGCATTCTGAGAAAGAATTGTTCACATACAGGTAGTTAGCACATGCTAATAGATAGAAATTTAAGCAGAAGTGGCATCCACTAAAGCTAGCTAGTTAGAATTCTGAGGAAATGTCATCATTCTAACAGCTAGCTAGAATATAATTAAATGCTAGTTAGTGGCATACTGAACAATTGTTGCTGCTCTCAGTTAGCATTTTGAGGTAAAACTGATCAATCAAGCTAGCTAGCTTGAATTTCAAGTTTAGCGTACATTTGCTAACAGCTAGCTAACGAGCACTGTGAGATAAACTGCACATGCTAAGAAGCCGCTATTCAGCATTCTTTCAAAAATATAAAGCCCAGAAATGTAACTCTCTCTCTTGCTGTGTGTGTGTGTGTGTGTAGCGAACCCATCCTACATTCCTCCTCCTCAGTGTCAGTCAGGAGAATTTGCCTGTAAGAATAATCGCTGTATCCAGGACAGGTGGAGGTGCGACGGAGACAACGACTGTCTGGACAACAGCGACGAAGCTCCAGAGCTCTGCCGTAAAGACACACACACACACACACACACACACACACACACACACACACTCACACATGCATGTATGTATATGAAAAGACACAAGCTATAATTGCAAATCGGGGTTATTCCACCAAATTCTGATTTCTTAATGTAATTTAGTCAAAACATTAACACAATTTGTTTACAAATTATTTGCACTTTGTTCATCTTGTGTTGTGATGTTGTCATTTCCTTTAAATATAATGATATTAATCTAAATAACAATAGTTAGATTTTGAATTTAGGAGAAATATTGTCAGCAGTTCACAAACTGTTCACAAACTGTTCATCTCACCAATATATGCTCCTGTAAGGGAAAAAAAGTGAATTAGCAGTGGTCTTATTTTTTTCCAGAGCTGTGTGTGTGTGGATTGTGAGCATAATTCATTTGGAGGGTTCGGAGAGAGCTGATTGGCGAGCTCTCTCAGAGGGGAGAGATGAGAGTAACTTCGTGCTCCCACATTAATCACGGCTCTACTGCCAATCGGGCGTCTGTGAGCTCACGCAAGCGAAAGGAGCGGATAGCGCTGTCCTCCGAGTGTGTTACGCCGCCCCTAACGGTGGCGTGAGCGAGCAGTACGAAAAAGTGCCGCCGGCTGGCGTCACATGGTTCGGAGGAAACACGTGATAGTCTTCGGCCCTCCGGGCTGAGTGGTAGTAGTAGCCTTAATGTGGGAGCCCCTTGTGGCGGGGAGGAATTGGACATGACTAAATTAGGGAGAAAATCAGGGAAAAATCCGAAAAATAAATAAATAAATAAAATAATTCATTCCGGAAGCTTGCTTGTATATCAAATCACAAATTTCCCCAGAAGAAATACTGGAAACTCTGATGCTTTGTTCTGCAGCCCAAAAATATTCATATAAAATGAATTTATAAAAAAGTAAAAGTATATATGCACATTAATGCACTTACACAGACACTGACTCTCAAACACACACAGAGCTAAAAACAAAAAAAAGTTTAAAGAAAAAAAAAAAGAAAATGAGAAACTGAAGGAGAAATGAATGTAAAAAGGAATCTAGTGGGAGACACAAAATAAAGAGAGAAAACAAATCAATGAAGTGTGTGGTGTTTATTGGAGTGGTTTGATGTGTGTGTGTGTATAGATCAGCACACATGTCCCTCTGATCGCTTCAAATGTCAGAATAACCGCTGCATCCCCATGCGCTGGCTCTGTGATGGAGACAACGACTGTGGCAACAACGAGGACGAGTCCAACTCCACATGCTCAGGTACATGCACATGCAGACACACACACAAATCACACACACTCTCAATAAACCCCTGAGGTGTCTCTGCAGGACAGGTGACCTTTAGCTGATGATCTCAGCAGGAATCCTTACATTTTCAAGTGAAACCTTCATGAGTCTGATTTCACTTGTTTATTCTGCATGAAAAGAGCAGAGAGAGCGACAGACAGAGAGAGAGAGGGAGGGAGAGATGGGGAAAGTAAATTCAGACTGTCATGGTGTAACTGTGGAAGCTCATCTTTCAATCATTAGACATTTGTGTATGGGAGCATTCAAGACAACACTTTGTGATTCCAGTGTTAGCGAGGTAAACTGTTAGCGAGTTATCTGGTTAGCTCTGTTGTGTAGATTTTAGGTGAGCTGCACAGGTTGTGTTAGCTAGCTAGCAAGCTAAGTCTGTTAAATTCTTCTTGAGTTTGCTTGTTAGCTGAGGTGAAATAACCTTAGATCAGTTCTCATCCCTGGACGCCACCTGCGTCTCCTGTTGGCTCGGAAACATCAAATGCTCGACTGTGTCGCACCAGCAGTTCTGAATTTCTGAATTTGTTTAGTTTAGACGTGTCTGCTAGTGTAACGCATTAAGTTAACTATAATAATAAAACATATTTATCTCTGAAATTAACACTTAAACTTATTACTGTAAATGTTTTTGTTGAATTATTAAAAAAAGACTTAAATCTTCTTTTTTTGTTTTAATAATGTTTTTACCGCCCTATACATATAGTGTATCTGACACGTTAATATTTTATAGCTAATAATTCTGTGTTTAATTGCTGTTAATTGCTGTGATGTGATTTGCCCTCAGCTCGGACATGTCCTGCCAATCAGTATTCGTGTGCAAGTGGACGCTGTATTCCCAGCTCGTGGACGTGTGACCTGGACGATGACTGCGGCGATCGCTCGGACGAACCTGCGTCCTGTGGTAACCAAATAACTTTTAAGAAAACAGCAATTATTCTGTTAATCATCACAGACGTCAAAGAAATCTAAAATTAATTAAACATAAGGGGAGTGTTCGAGTCAAAGCGGGACTTATAAATAGTGCAAAATAACAGAACACAGTTCTAGTAAAACTTCCCATTATTCCTCTATATAAGGGAAAGTTTTCATGACTGGACTGCCTGCTTCATGTCTGAAACACTGGCTTCCTTTAATGCCCCGAACATGTGGAAATAGTTTGGAGCAGGACTGTATGGCAATAGGATCACAGCCAAGTTCCTGTAATGTGCAAGTGGTGTTGGTGAATGATTGTGTGCACAGTTAACCCAGGCTGGGGGATCTACAGTCCTTCTGCAACAAGTTAGCCGATTTTCATGGATCAAGTGTTCAGCTCGTTGAATGAATGTTCAGAAGAATTATTGCAGTGGGCTTCGAGCCACCTCAGCCAGGATCATTATTCACACAGCCTTCTTTAAAAAGTTTGTTTTCCTTCTGCTAAGAGCCTCATCAGTACTGTGCTTTAAGTCTTGTGTCAATGACAATCACTTTTACACCTTCATTCACCAGAAAGTCCCGGTTAGACTTGAACAGCTCTTATGTCATTGATAGTTATTATTATACAAGTTACAAATGATTGCATGTGCATGATGTGTAATGAATGATGTTCCATGAGAGCGCGTTTGTGTTTCGCAGCGTATCCGACGTGCTTCCCTCCGACTCAGTTCACCTGTAACAATGGACGCTGCATCAACATGAACTGGCGCTGCGACAGTGGTGAGGCGCTTTACTTTTCTCATGTGTTATGTGTATGATGATGTGTGTTATAGAGTTTTAGTGTGTGTTTGTACTACATCACATCTCTGTCGTTACCGTTTCTCTTTGTCTTTGTGTGTTTTTGTGTTCATTACCTTATTTATCCATGTGTGTGTGTGTGTGTGTGTTTACATCATTTCCTGTTCTCTGTGCCATTGGCCCCGCCCCCCGTCTCCAATTGGTTCGCTGTTGCAGAAAAGGATTGTGGGGACGGATCTGATGAGTTCAATTGTTCCGACATGGCCGGTTAGTGCATAGATCAACATGCACCATAATATCTACAGCCCCCACAAAAAATTAATTTATTATGAAAAAATATGAAACATTAAGTATGATTAATAATGAATTGCAGCAGATTAGTTTTCAGATTAATGTTACCGGTATATCCTGATCAGGAACTAAAATATTTTGCATATTAATCTTATTAATATGTAAGCTTTTCTTACCCAAAAAAATATTTCAATAAATTTGATCCTCATGGTGCATGGTCCGATCTATGCAGTTTCTGTGATTATCTATTGTGTTATTTGTGTGTTTAACTTGTGTCTAATTGGAGCCTATATGGTGTGTGTGTGTGTGTGTGTGTGTGTGATTTTGAGAGAACAAATCTAATAATATTTGAAAACATTGGATTTTTATCAATTGATCCACGTTTCTTAAAATCCCTAAAGACTATTGTATTGTTATTGTATATTATAAAACAGAATCCACCCCGGTTTATTCAAATTTTTTATTCTCATTTACATCCCATTACATTAACATGAACAGATTTTATGAGTGCGTTTTATTCTTTAATGTCCTTTAAGTCAGTTTGTGTCCGTGTGATGCTGTAACCTCCTGCAGCACGCTGGAACACACTGCTGTGTGTGAGCTGTGGCCATTGTGTGGTATTGTTGTGTAATTGCATTGTGTTGTAGATAACGATTGTGGTGATAACAGCGATGAAGCGGGCTGCACTCACTCCTGCTCCAGCACGCAGTTTAAATGCAACAGCGGCCGATGCATCCCCGATTACTGGACCTGCGACGGCGACAACGACTGCAATGACTACAGCGACGAGACCCACGCCAACTGCAGCAACAACGGTGAGGACGACCTTGGCAACAACAACAACAATAATAGTATTAATAACAATTTGTAACTATAACATTTTTCCAAAAATACGACTACCAATATAATAATAATAATAATAGTAAATAAAAAAATATTATTATTATTATTATTATTATTAGGTAATTAATAGTAAAGCTAAAATGTCAACAATGAATAATAGAAATTATTCAAATATATTTTTTATTTTTATAACCAAGTACAGTGAAACCTCGGATTGTGAGTAACGAAGTTTGCGAGTGAGACGAGCAAAAATTTTAAATACATTTTGACTTTGAAAACGAACAAGTCTTGGTTTATGAGTACTGAATATCATGCATCACGCATGCGCTTCCTGTTTTGACGCCGGACGTCACGTGATCACAACTGAACAAACGGTTTTTCTCTCTCTTGTGCTGCGGAATTGTGGGTAATCGTCTCCCCTGCTGGGTGCGTGTAAAACATATTTTATTTTGTGTTTGTATGCGTGTGTACAGCGCACGTGTACTGTTCTTATAACACACGTGTGCACGCGCGTAAAGCAAAAGCAAGTCTCATTAAAGAGGTCTCTCAGCCTGCACTTTGTCTGTGTGCGTGCGCATCATTGGACAGCGTGCCCTTCCCCCCCCCCCTTTCGCCTTCACACACACCTCCTTCTCTCGCCTTCTCAGACACACACACACACACACACACACACACACACTCTTCAAAGGTAAAGCGCAGGTTAATTTGTTTTATTTTACTTTACAGCAGTGATTCCATTAGTGTGTGCGCACAGTTGAGTGTCATTAGAGAGGTTCCTTGTTAATTTTCCCAATAAGGGAGTGTTTCCGTTAGTGTGTGTGTGTGTGTGTGTGTGTGTGTGTGTGTGTGTGTGTGTGTGTGGGCGCGCGGGTGGGTGTGTGCGCGCGGG
>JAQMYJ010000016.1:1921927-1933468 GCA_030014305.1 Clarias laeviceps | reverse complement strand
TGTATATGTGTGTGTGTATGTGTGTGTGTGTGTGTATATGTGTGTGTGTGTGTATGTGTGTGTGTGTGTGTGTGTGTATGTGTGTATATGTGTGTATGTGTGTGTGTGTGTGTGTGTGTGTGTATGTATGTGTGTGTGTGTGTGTGTGTGTGTGTGTGTGTCTATTAGTAGAGAATCATTTCTACAGTACATGTTCCAATGAATGAGCTGTTGCTATAGCAATGATTGAGTACATTAATATAATCCTGCACTACTGTGAGAGCTGCTGTGACAGAAAATGAATCAACATCTTCTGACCAAAATCAGAACAGAACCCAGAATTTAGCACCGCTCTGTGTGTGTGTGTGTGTGTGTGTGTGTGTGTGTGTAGATAATGACACTATTTACTGGGTGGACATGGGCCTGAGCACCATCAGCCGAGCGAAAAGAGATCAGACGTGGAGAGAGGATATCATCACTAATGGCATCGGCAGAGTGGAGGGGATCGCTGTGGACTGGATCGCAGGTTATATAGATACACATACACATATACACATAGAACTGTATAATGGTGTGTTAAGGGTGATATTTCGCTCTGGGCTCTGTAGGGAACATTTACTGGACTGATCAGGGCTTCGATGTGATCGAGGTGGCTCGATTGAACGGATCATATCGCTACGTCGTCGTCTCACAAGGACTCGACAAACCTCGCGCCATCGCACTTCATCCTGAGAGAGGGTGAGACATGTGACTGTCTCTCTCTTTGTCCTGTCTGTCTCTTTCTTAATTATACAGTATTTTGTCCATATTGATGTTTCCCTAATTCTTATCTTCTTATTTGTCTCTGTGTGTGTGTGTGTGTGTGTGTGTATGTGTGTGTGTAGGTATCTGTTTTGGACAGAGTGGGGTCAGTATCCTCGGATAGAGAGATCTCGTCTGGATGGTAGTGAGAGAGCAGTCCTGGTTAATGTGAGCATTAGCTGGCCCAATGGCATCTCCATCGACTATGAGGTATAAATGTGTAGACACACACACACACACACACACACACACACACACACACACACACACAATGGGCAATATTTGTTAAGTTCCAAAGGGAGATGGCTTTAGTGAAAGTGTAACATAGCTGACGATGACGAAGGTATACTCATGTCCTCTTTCTGCCTTGGGGCAGAGTCTAGTCAGGTCAGGTTCTTAAAGGCTCAGAAAGGGCCTCCAGTAATGGGGAGCGGGATGAGTGGTGCGAGTGCAGTCTTCCAAGGTGCTGTTTGTTGGCACTAGGGACAATGCTGGCAATGATTCTTTACCTTAGCTTCCATGCTGGGCAAGTGAAACCGGTCTCAAGACTTTTTCAGGGGTGATTTTGGCTGGATGTCCACATAGAGAGGGGTATCTTGGAGAGAAACTAAGCTTACTATACTTACTGGCCTCAGAGAGGTGATGGTGTGCTTGGTAGGCATTCAGTGGCCCCTTTTGGAGGAGGTTGATTGCTTAACCAGAGTTCTCGGAGATGACTTGGGGTGCCACTGGTGGTACAGTATTAGCAGTCTGTGTTTTCACTCTTGAATGCCCAGGGTAGGTCCTGCACCTCCAGCACCCCTACCATCTTTTGTGTGTTTATATCTCTATGGTCTTATGTTCTTCGGGAGGCAGCACTTGTAGGAAACTGGTCCAGGGAAACCCCATAGGTGTCACTACTGTAGGTGTCACGAGACGATTGGTTTGAGCTGCAGTTGGACGATTGCTCTGTCCAATAGGTCAAGTCATGGAACTTTTTAAGTTATTCTGGAAGATGAAAGACTACAGTGTGCCTGGATTTCTCCTTCCAGGGTTTTGCTTTTTTTTTATTTTTATAATGAGGCCCATTAATGAAACACTTTTGTCGGAGGAAGAATTAAGAAGTTCTGAATAAATCTAGGCTAATCAATACACACCATTTAAACTTTAATTAAGATTGATTTGTTATTGTGGGAATGCAAAACAATTTTAATTGTTTAAATATTTCCTGTTTGAATATATTTGCATACTAATAAGCTGCATTAGCATATTGCTATACACAAAGTGAACATTAGCGTTAGAAAACAGTAGGATGTGGCGTTTAAAAAATATTAAAAATGTATCCGTTTATTTTGACTTTATTTCTTCATGATTTATTTAACCGTTCTTTATTGCTTTATTGACTCAATGACACTTTGATGTCTTTAAACTGAACCCTTGGAAGATTCCGCCCTCAGCTTGTGTTCTTTTAGCAACAAAAAAATTCAAGATGATTTATTTTTACTTTAGAGGTTTTATTGAATTCAGGGCACATCACTCTTTTTCTGATGTTCCTTTTTCTTCCTTGTGTTGTGTGTAGGAGGGCCTGCTGTATTGGTGCGATGCTCGCACTGATAAAATTGAGAGGATTGATCTGGAGACAGGGGAGAAACGCGAGCTTGTGCTGGCCAGCAACAACATGGACATGTTCTCTGTGTCTGTGTTCGAGAACTACATCTACTGGAGTGACCGGTGAGAGAGAGATGGAGTGAGAGAGAGACAAAAAAGAACGAGAGAAAAAAGAAAGAGAAACAGAGATGGAGAGAAAGGGTCATACAGGGAGATGAAGAGAGAAAAAGAAAACAAGACATGAGACAAATGAAGATGAGATAAATGGAGAAGGACAATAAAAGGGAGATAGAGAGTGAGAGAAAATTAGAGGACAATTACAGTGCGGACAGGGAGATAGAGAGTGAGACAAAATTAGAGAGACAAAAAGATTGAGAGAGAAAAAGAAGATAGAAAATAGAGAAAGACAATAAGAAAGAGGAAGACAGGAAAATCTATAGAGAGCGAGACTAAGATGGAGAAAAAAAGAGTCGGAGAGAGATGGAAGGAAAAAAGTTGGAAAGAGATGGAAAGACAAAATGGAGAGATGGACACACACACAAACACACACACACACACACACACACACACACACACACACACACACACATACAGTCTCTACACCTGAAAAAAAAATCAGGGATAGAAAATACTGACTAAAGACAGAAATAAAGATTTTTTTCTACACAAATGTAATTTTAGCTACCATAATTGTGTGTATGTGTGTGTATGTGTATGTGTGTGTGTGTGTGTGTGTGTGTGTATATGTGTGTGTGTGTGTGTGTATGTGTGTGTGTGTGTGTGTGTGTTTTAGGACCCATTCTAACGGCTCTATAAAGAGAGGAAGTAAACACAATGCCACAGACTCGGTCACTCTGAGGACGGGACTCGGAGTTCAGCTCAAAGACATCAAAGTGTTTAACAGAGCGAGACAGCAAGGTGAGATCCCAAGCAGTAAACAAATAAACACATAAACAACTATAGTACCTTCATAAACTCATTACAGTGCGTACGCTCATGCAGTGTGTGTGTGAAGAGAAACAATGATTTAATTAAATAGTAAATAATTAAATAAAAATGCAACTTCAAGCTTAAGTGTATTATGCTGAGTGTCAAAGTCAGTCAAATATAAATAAAGCATTTTCATTAAGAGTGAAAAATGGATGATTACGATGATTTAACCTTAAATGGCATAAAGTCTGAGCGTTATTGATTGATTCATAATAATAATTATTTTGTAATATATATTTTTTTAAATACGTAATTTAAATAGATAACATTATCATTTTTATAAATATAAAAAAGTTATATAATAAAAAATAAAATCATTTATTATTTTAAGTATATAACATTTTTCAATCTTTTTTTTCCACAATCACGTTTACACACATTGTGTTTTATAAAAATAAATAAATTGTGTTTCTAAAAATAAATAAATAATAAAATAAAAATTATAGAATGAAATGCAGAAATGATAAACTTTTAAAACTTTTAGATTATTTTTTTTTTTTTAACCCAATGAATTCTTAAGGAACTGTTTCTCTGTGTAACACCACCTCTGTTTCTTTTCTTCCTCTCAGGCAAGAACGAGTGTAAGGAGAATAACGGCGGTTGCGCGCAGTTGTGCCTATACCGTGGGAACGGCGAGCGTACCTGCGCCTGTGCTCACGGCGCTCTGGATAAAGATGGGCGCGGCTGCAGGGATTACGCCGGATACCTGCTGTACTCGGAGCGCACCATCCTGAAGAGCGTGCACTTATCAGATGAGAAGAACCTCAACGCTCCCGTCAAGCCGTTCGAGGACGCGGATCACATGAAGAACGTGATAGCGTTAGCATTCGATTACCGTGGTGGTGCCGGTGGGGGGAGGGGAGCTAACCGCATCTTTTACAGCGACATTCACTTTGGGAACATCCAGCAGATTAACGACGACGGCTCGGAGCGCAGAAGTGTGGTGGAGAGTAAGTCTCTAAGCTGTTACCTTATAACCTGATTGGTTTTAGTTCTACACATGGATTCACCTGAGCGTGAAGGTGACAGAGGGGCATTTCTCATATTATTCTCATATTATTCTCATATTATTCTCATATTCAGGGAGCTGAAGGGTTGTGAGCACCACATTGGAAAAAACTAACTAGTGTTTTAAACTGCAATCAAAACCAGGATATTTAAGTCCCATCTTCATCCTCTAGGATTCTAACCAATAACAGATGAGACCAAATTCTTGCAATCAATCACATCACAGAAGGCAATAATTCATAAGGTGTTGTTTTAATTAATTAATGTATTTGTTATTATTATTTTGTAAGTTACCTTACCAAGTACTGAATAATAACTACTCCTTTGTCATTGACTCTACGAACACTGACTTATAATAACTGATAATTATAATGAAAAAAATAAATAGAAATAAAAGTGATCGCTTTACTGTTCCTTCATTTTTCTGGATTAATATTTCATAATAATTAGTTTTTTATAGCAATACATAATACTAAAGAGAGTTTATTCAGCGCTCAGTAACAGACATCAGTACGATTAATAAAATATTTTTTTAGAGCTTAAAGGAATGGCCTCCATTAGATAACCTGTTTTTTATATATTTTTTTTCTTGTTGTTTTTTAATTATTTAAATTTTTTTAACATTTTCTTATCTAAAAGTGCCTGAAAATTATCCTCACTTTATCAGATATTAAATAGAGCCACAAACAACCCATTCTGTTTTTTTCATCACTTTTTCCCCCATACATTTTTGGCATTCCTATGAAGTTTATTACTGATAAAATTAGTTACCAAATAAGAATCTTGTATTCAGAAGGCTACAATTTCAACTTACAAATTTTAAAGTTGCATTAGAGAGTTGAGTTACCAAAAAAAGAACACAAAAAAATGTAAAAGAAATTTTTTAAAAACCAATCCCAGGATGAAATCTGGAGAATTTATTGTTCTTCTGAAGATAAAAAAGTGGAGACTGTAAATTTGTTTGTGTGAGTTCATCATAAATAATAGTAAACGTAATTGTTACCATTTTTGAGTAAATATTCTTTTGTAATACTTTCTATAAAACTTTCTTGTGTGATGTATAGCTGAGTAATAAGATGAAACAGTTTAGGATTTGTAGTATAGATGAAAGTGGAAATCGCTTTTAAGTTACATCTCCACAATAGTATCTGTAATATATAGAATATTTTTCTATCTCCACAATAGTATGTGTAATATATAGAATATTTTTGTTTGATAGCAAGTGGGCGAGATCATACAAGCACATGGCTTTAGGAGTCACTCTTCCTCACGAGTTCCTTAAGTTCCTTCCTGAATTTTTGTGACATGAAGACATACAGGATGGGGTTTGCGACGGTTGATGAAGTGGCCATGACGCGAGCAAACGTAGCAAACGGTCCGAATCTGGGCAAAGGCCCGGTCACTGTGGCCTGATACGCGAGCTGGACCAGCATCAGTCCATAGGAAGGCAGCCAGCACAAGACAAAAGCCAGAACCAGCAGAACTGACGTGTGGGTCACTTGCGTCTGGTACTGTTCTAACCGGTCCGTCTGGTTGGTTTGACGGTTCTGCCTGGTTTTGTGCAGGAAGTGGTATATCTTGCCATAAGCTAGCGTGATGATCACTAGCGGAAAAAGGAAGGCGATTAAAAAGTGGCAAATGCCGTACGCTATCTGGCCCTGGTCAGACAGGAAGCTGAAACATATCAAATCCTCCCTGGTGGAGTGCAATTCGCTCCCTGAGATTAGCGTCCTCCAGGCGAACTGAGGAATCCCCAAAATGATCGCCGGGACCCACAGAACCACAGTGGCGATTTTTAAATGCCCGCTCCTGCGCCAGTGGTACGCTTTGGTTGGGTGAACCACGATCATATAGCGACTGAAAGCTAGAGCGGCTAGCGTAAAGGCGCTAGCAGAGGTACAGGTGGCTCCCATGAAGCTGACCGCTTTGCACATGAAGCTTCCAAAGAGCCAATGCCTGGTCGCTATGGCGACGGTGTGGTAGGGTATACAGGACAGGAGGAAGATATCTGCTACACTTAAATTCAGAAGGAGGATGTCGGTTCCATTTGTGTTAGCGTGATGGAGTCCAGCATGTGTTCCTTTCATTGTTCGCAAGATGATGATGATGACCAGGATGTGTCCAACAATTCCAATCACGAGGATGAAGGTGTCCAGTATGGGGACAAGCACTCGTTCGACAACAGTGGGCCCTACAGCATCACTGATGTTCTCATTATTACCTGATTCTGTGAAGTTATCCATGACACCGACATCCATTCTAATTACAGAGTCCCAAATTGAGAAAGGGTTCCATTGGCAGCCTGGGAGTTACCAGCATTCCTTGTTTGGAATTCCTTGTTGTCAATTCCTTGTTAATAATATCCAAATATCAGCAGGTATTTTTCTTTATAGACATGAGCATTTGTGTCTGTTCCTCTATAAGACAGTCCTAAACTCATACAAAGTTCAAGTTTAGCATTTGTACCTCAGACGACGGGATTCTGCTGAGAAAGCTCCAAACTTCTCTTTTCTTCTTTTCAAACTTCGGTCTGTGGAATGAGGAAATCGGGTCAATATTTACAGCAGGTGTAAAGTTGATAAAACCTTGTTGGAATGATTAGCGCACAGTCCAGAGTCCAAAGGACATTCCCCAACTGCTGGTTCAAAGGACACAGGACTCATTTATGGTCATATCTTTAGAACGTTATGTTGAATTTGATTCCCAGCTCTTAGAGATTCTTGTTTGTCTGGATCAAGTTTGCAGCTCCATGTAGATCTTGTTTTTTCCAAAGCTGCAGAGTTCCTATGTTCCTTAAATATCTGGTATCTCTATCAATCCTGCGAGTTGTTTAAAGCTTAAAGGAAAATATGATGAGGTTTCTTATCCGACTTCCATTTCAAAAGATTCCACCTTCCTCCTGCCATGTGAAGAGAGCGTGTGAGACGAGCATGTCCTTTGAACTCACTCTATAAACGGTGGAAATCTTGCTGGGTTGGATGGTTTCCAGTTTATGGAAGATCCATAAAAGCTTCTTTAAAGCTTCGCCTGTTACATCCAGCGTGAAAGGTTTCGGCCTTGTGTGCATTTCCTTCGTATAAACGCTAACGCTGTGTACTTTGAACCTCGCAAAAAACGCAAGGCTTTTGTTCCACTCCAGCAAAAAGATGTTTGACGAAGCATTTTATATGCACGATGTTATTAGGATTGACAAACAGTGAGAATGTATTAGAAAGAGGACGAGGGGCACAGAAGGGCTCGTCAATTTTATATAAATCCAACACTGCTCAAACGAGTGTCGCTGTGATCCTCATGCTCATGTTAGGAGTGCGTTGTCCTGAATTGCGTCTCTGGGTGCGATTTAAACCTGAATCATAAACAAATAAGGCTAACATTTGCGTAGTAAAAAGATCATCATGTTTCAAGCTGAACTGAAATGTTATCTGCATCAAAGTTAATCTATTAAATGAAATAAATGTTAAGATTATTTAGCAAATGAGTGATGACATTTGCAGAGTTGGATTGTAGTCTCGCTCCTCCTTGCAACGTTTTACTTTTTAGTTGTGGTTAACTAGTTTCCTTATGTTTTAATATCTAATGCGTTATTAACCGTTAGTGGCATTGTTGACATTTTAAAGTAGATTTTAGCAACCAAATTCCACAAATGGTAGATGGTTTTCTTTCCAAAAACTTTATTTGCCAAATAAATATTTGTTATTAAATTACAGTAATGTTAAAAATAAAACACAGACGTGGGTCAGATCCTCGTCTCCACGCGTGTACACAAATTTAAGAAGAGCACTCAATCAGTGCAGTTCTTCAGAAAGGCCTCAGACCCCAGAAGGTTAAGAGTCAAACTACAGGATCTGGGGTTTCAGTTATGTGTCTGGAGTCTGGGGTTGCATCCGCTTTTCAATTCAATTTCATTTTATTTATTTATAATAACAATTTTAATTATTTGAACATTGTCCTTCACAGAAACCTCCAGTCCAGATATAATTTTTAAACATGTGCATTTCTGTCAGATGTTCTAGTTTTTAGGTTCTATTTTTTTATTTTTATTTCTAATGTTAGCCTGCAATAAAAATGATGCTTTTCCTTGCAGATGTGGGATCAGTGGAAGGTCTGGCGTATCACCGAGCCTGGGACACGTTGTACTGGACCAGTTACACCACCTCCACCATCACGCGCCACACTGTAGACCAGAACCGCTGGGGGGCCTTCAACCGGGACGTGGTGGTGACCATGGCGGGAGACGACCATCCCCGAGCCTTCGTCCTCGACGAGTGTCAGAAGTAAATCAGAACTGTTTCACATCCGCGTCAAATGATGACTTCTTTCAGTAAACGTTATAACTGAACTTTTTTCTTCTCCTCAGTCTGATGTTCTGGACGAACTGGAATGAGCAGTCTCCCAGCATCATGCGTGCTCAGCTCTCGGGCTCGAACGTCCTGGCCATTATCAGGACCGACATACGGACCCCGAACGGTCTCGCTATAGACCACCGCTCTGAGAAGCTGTACTTCACAGACGCCACACTGGATAAGATCGAGCGCTGCGAGTATGACGGCAGCCATCGCTACGTGAGTTCAACACACATACACACGCGCGCACAAGTAGACACACGTACACTAACGGAAACACTGCTCTATTAGAAAATTCTTTAACAAGGAACCTCTCTAATGACACTTGCTTATAATACAATTATAATAAACACACATATCGTACACACATGCACGGATGTTGACTATATGAGAGAAGGAAGAAAGAAAAATCATTTGCTCAGTTGTGATCACGTGATGCTTGGCAGACAAAGCGCATGTGTTGTGTGTGTGTGTGTGTGTTTATGTATAGGTGATCCTGAAGAATGAGCCAGTCCACCCCTTCGGTTTGGCGGTATACGGTGATCACATCTTTTGGACAGATTGGGTTCGGAGAGCTGTGCTGAGAGCCAGCAAATACGTAGGAGACGACATGAAGGTGCTACGCGCCGATATCCCTCAACAGCCAATGGGAATCATCGCCGTCGCCAACGACACCAATGGCTGTGAGTCTGAGCTCAGGGGGAAGCAGGCGTTCAATTTTGGGGAATAATGAAGTTTTACTGAAATATTTTGTGATAATACCAGCTCACAGCAGGCGGCTCTCAGCTGTTTTAAATATCTGTGTGAGTACGTGTGTGTGTGTCTAACAACTCAGCCAGGTAATTACCTGCCAAAAGTAGTTTCAGAAACTGACAGGGCCAAAAAGAAAAAGTCCATAAAGCTGAGCAGCGAAACCACACACACACACACACACACACACACACACACTCGCACGCACACACACACACACTCGCGCACACACACACACACACAAATCGATATCCATGCAAAAGGTGATGTGACTCATTTCTTAAAACCACTGATCAAAGCACATATATAATCTTGCTCAAAAGTATTGTTTGTTCTGTTAGTAAAGTTTTTTTATTTAAATATCTTTATCAAATATGTAATACACTGATATAAGCAAAGCACTATACAACCTGTATACTTAAATAATAAACTGATTCAATCTAGGTAGCATTATTACCCAGTGATGTCATTCATCATGCATTAATTTAAATTGATTCACGAGTGATGATTCATTTTATGAGTCAAATGAAAAGAATCACTCGGCCATGTTTCTCATTGAGACACTAAAACATGCATTAAAGAAAGTAGTTTTTTTTTAATTAGCTCAAACTTTATACAATTTTAGTATTTATTTATTTAAATATCTGATATAGTTAAAGTGTTTCTTTACATATAATAATTTTCATTGGAAATTAGATTTATTCAGGCAGGCTGCATTATGTAACCACTAGTGTGCTGGCAAAAGGGGTGGGGCTTATATGATTTATGGTTGTGTCCAATTTGCATAATAATACAATCTGGATTTCTCAATGAAAAATAAAAGTTTTTGCACCAATTTCTGATCTTTGAGCTGCTCTCGCCTGCCATCAGATGTTCGCACTGTAAATCTAAGTGTGTGTCTCTGTGTCTGCGTGTGTAGGCGAGTTCTCACCCTGCAGGGTGAATAACGGTGGATGTGAGGATCTGTGTTTGTTGACGTCTGATGGACGAGTGAACTGCAGCTGTAGAGGAGACAGGAAGCTGCTGGAGGACAACACTTGCATTGGTAACACACATATACATACACAAATGCGCGCACACACACACACAAGCAAACACAGAGAACAATGTGGATGTAATACATACACTAATATAATAAAACATGGTATGTGTGTTTGGTTGTGTGTGTGTTTTAGTGCCCAACACATCCTGCAGCAGTATAAATGATTTCCAGTGTGTGAACGGAGACTGTATCGATTATTCACGCACCTGTGATGGAACAGCACACTGCAAAGACAAATCCGACGAGAAGCAATCATTCTGCAGTAAGGGTTCTTCAGAGGTTCCTCAGTGGTTTACTCAGAACCTTTAAACGTTCCTTCACAGGATGAACGAGCAGCCTTGAACACTAGAGATGAAAATTGTGTTTAACCTGAAAATAAAATGTTTAGAAAAGAAGTTGAGTGTAAGTTTGTTTAGACTGCAGCTAACGTTGTGTGTGTGTGTGTGTGTGTGTCTCTGTGTGTGTTTAGATAACCGAGTGTGTAAGAAGAGTTATAAGCGGTGTGTGAACAGTCGGTGTGTGAAGCTGGGCATGTGGTGTAACGGCCGTGATGATTGTGGAGATAATTCAGACGAGGCTTTCTGTAACGGTGAGGAATATACAGTCACTTAATGTATATTTATGTGTTTATTGAAGATTTAAAGAATATTTATATAATGTTTATTTATATAAAAGGTAATTCTGTATACTGTAAATATATTGTGTTTTTAAAGCAATCAGTTATGTAACATAGATAATAAATGTAGATGTGAGAAATGTTTAGAAGCTGACAGAGAGACAGCAGGGAGGATGTAATGTGTGTGTGTGTGTGTGTTTTTATGTGTGTGTGTGTGTGTGTGTGTGTGTGTGTGTGTGTATGTGTGTGTGTGTGTGTGTATATATGTGTGTGTATATATGTGTGTGTGTATATGTGTGTGTGTGTGTGTGTGTGTGTGTGTGTGTGTGTGTATATATGTGTGTGTGTGTATATATATATGTGTGTGTGTGTGTGTGTGTGTATATATATATATGTGTGTGTGTGTGTGTGTATATATATGTGTG
>JAQMYJ010000016.1:1884766-1894811 GCA_030014305.1 Clarias laeviceps | reverse complement strand
CTCTCTCCCCCTCTCTCTCTCTCTCCCTCTCTCTGTCTCTCTCTCCCCCTCTCCCTCTCTCTCTCTCCCCCTCTCTCTCTCTCCCCAGCTCCAGGGGGAGTTTGTACTCTGCAGTGCCAGAATGGAGGCAGCTGTGTGTTGAACGCGAGGAAGCAGCAGAAGTGTCGCTGTCAGCCGAACTATGGAGGAGAAAAGTGTGAGATTAATCAGTGTCGGGATTTCTGTCAGAATGGAGGAACATGCATGGCCTCACCCAAAGGTACACCAACCCTCTGTACTCTACTGGAGAAGCCAAATGTCTCCCACAGCCACGCCTCTGTTTCAGGGTTCTGATCTGGAAATTAGCTCCACACTATATAAAACAGAAACTCCTTAGAAACAGGTCGGTTTGTGGACAGTAGAGGACTGAACATGTCTGTCTGTCTCTTTCACACTTTTTTTTTTTTCCCTCGCATTCTCTCTGCTGATTGTCATTGGTTAAACATGGCAGCCAAATAAAACAGAAAACAGGCGGGGCTTCTTGTACCTTAATAATAAGTAGTGTCTAGTGTAGAACTGATCTAGTTGTGATTTTATATTTGTTTGTTTGTTGTGTATTTGCTGTTAATGGCCAGTTGTGTATTCATATTTTTCCCCCTTTGTCTTCTCTCAGGTTCTCCAACCTGCCGCTGTCGCCCGGGGTTCACGGGTCCGAACTGTAATCTGCGTACCTGCCAGGCCTACTGCCAGAACAGAGGAACCTGCAGTGTGAACAGAGGAAATCAGCCCATCTGCAGATGCCCCGCCCACTTCCTGGGTGATCAGTGCCAATACAGTAAGTTTAAATTCACTTCATGTATTAAAAAACTCCAGATGTACAAAGTGGAAATTCACTTTGATATACGAGATGAACTATGCTCGCAATCTAAGGTTCCAGTGTATTATAATAAGCCCTAGTCATCTGACTATGTAGTAAAATATATAATGAGCCCTAGTCATGTTACTAAGTGCTTAGGGCTCATATTATTTAAGCACTTAGTCATGTGACTAGGTTCCACTATAATATTTAAATATTATTATAGGACTAGTCACATAACTAAATGCTTAAATCTTACATTGAGCCCTAGTCATGTGACTAGGTGCTTATATAGTATAATTAGCCTTAGTCATGTGAAAATGAAAAAATGTGCATATATGAAAACCAGCTTTTTTATTTTAACATCCTTTTTTGGAGGGGGAGGTTGTCATGTTATATAAATTGTTTTAACTAAATTAATATTGCAATTGTTAAAGTGTTTCCACATTTAATGTAATTCTGTAAGCCATAAAACATCTGTAACTGTATCAGCACCATGAAGCTACAGTAAATCTCATCAGCATTGTGCAGTTCAGTTGAAATTGTTTATTCCTTAATTATTTTGATTAATCTGACTGTGTTTCAGGAGTGTGTGATGAGTCATGTGATAATGGCGGGACGTGTGTGAAGGACGGAGACGGAGCTGTTCAGTGTCTCTGTCCCCCTCAGTTTAGCGGGACCAGATGTGAAGTGGATAAATGTCATTACTGCGCCGGGGGCAGATGCATGAACACTAACGCTGCTTACAGAGACGTCATGTGCCAGTACGCACACACTTCATTTGTTTATTAATATCCAATTGAATCCTTAGAAGATTTCTCATGCACATATAAATTCTTTATAGCATATATTTTAAACAAGTCTGTTTGGTCTATAACTCTATAACTCAACTTCCATAAACAAACATACACACAAACTTGTTCAGATTGTTGCTTCTGGTGTAATTTTATATAACGTATAAAATCTTACAGAATGTTTTTCCACCTTTAATCCCTGCATGAATCAAATCTTATTCTGTAACAAGACCACAATTCTGTCTTCAATAATTTTTTTTCATAGTTTTCTTTGTGTGTAGAAATGATCATTTAAAGCCTAAAAATTAATCATGGAGACAGTTTTTTTTTTAAACATTTAACACTAATCTCATCTTCACAATCATATATAAAAGATAAATGTAATCACAAATCATCCATCATCAGATTCTCATTGACATGGTACATGAACACTGCTAATAATCCTAATGCTATTGTTGAGAGTGTATGATTTGTTATATTTAATAATATATACAGTATTTCTTCTATAATTCTGAATGTGTTCGACATGTTTGTGTTCATGTTACAGGTGTCCTAACGGCAAGAATCAGTCGAGCTGCTACACGTGTGAAGGATACTGCACTAACGGACAGTGTTCACTCAGTGCTGCTAACCGGCCTCAGTGCAAGTGTGTAACACACACACACACTCACGCACATACACACACACACACACACACACACACACACACACACACACACAAACAAAAGTCTTTATCACAGTGGGGACTAGAGCTGTGTGATTTAATAGATTATGCAGTTTTGTGGATCTGCATCAGTTAATCAGTCAATTTTCGATTCAGAATCGATTAACTCTTGTTGAATTACCGGTAGTCCCCAACTTACAAACATTCTACTTAGGAATTTACTCATATACGAATGGACCGTTGTTTGCATCTAACATTCATAGGTGCGAACAAATCACGGAAGGATGTATTGAACAAAAATAAAAATGCGATCTGGGATTCCACTCGCAAATTTAGATTGTAGTGTAAGTAAAGTCAACATCTGTGCCATGTATGTGTGCACGTTTGTGCGCACGTGTGTGTTGTTTTACACAATAACTCTCCTCCTTTCCGGTCAGTGGTACTTCTTTACAAAGGTAAAGTGCAGGTTGGTATATATTTGGTATATATTTGGTATGCAGTTGGTTTATATTTATTAGTCATTTTTATATTAATGTTTTTGGGTTGTAGAACGAATCATTGGAGTTTCCATTGTTTCTTATGGAGAAATTCGCTCTGAGACAAAATTGGTGTCCGGGATTCCCCTCCTGATTTAAATACGCAGAGACAACATTTACCTATGAGATTATTTCCTTAGGTGCGGTTACGGTTTATGGCCACATGATGGTGTGTGGGGAAAAGGGACAGATTGGTATTGGATTGGTATGCTTTATATTGTATATTTGTGTCAAAGGTGTATAAGACTCACTTTGTCCGACTTATGAACAAATCCGACTTACAAACATGCACCTGGAACGGAACACATTCGTAAGTAGGGGACAACCTGTATTTGGGTAAACTTGCAAATGTTAAATTCTCTAAAATAGACTAATTCCTTAAAAATATACCAAACCACTTCTGGCCTTTTGTAAGACTTTTGAAAGATCACTTCTTTTTCTACCTTTGAGTTTATGTGCAGCTGGTGCAATACCGCCACCTACTGGATTGGAGTTAATCACTTTGTATGAGACGTGACCTTTGAACAATTAGAATAAGACAGTGTTTATTATTACACTGCTGATCTCGACTTGAATCAAAAATTGCAATGCAAATGCAAACATCAAATTGAGAGTCTACCTAGGATTCACAGCTCTGTTGCTTCTTGTGTAGGAAGCATGCAGTATTTGAGTCTGTGTGAGTAATCAATCTTATCAAAGCAATCTTATGGCATGTATCTTCGTTTCTCATATGAATAGCACAAATCTCCTCAAATGAAATTATCATACAGGCTGGAAAAATCTTATGTCTTATGTGATGCCGCCTGACTCTTACACATGATCTTTCTCCTAACGAAATGGATAAATATTCATGAGTTACTGTATGTGTTGCCTTCCTTGCTTGTATTTTGATACAACTACTCCAGGTTTGGTTTATTTAAGTGCTTAGGATGTTAAAAGTTATTAGATTGTATTGCAATCAGTCCCAACTTGTGTACTTTCTACACATACTCTCTTTACTTTCAGCTTCAGAAAATGACACTAATTTAAATATCAACTTTATAACACGTTCCACATAAACCTCAATAAATCCTGATGCTCATCGTTTTTTAAACATACTGTATTCATTGTGATTTTCCAAGTGGAATCTAGAATACAAGCCAAAAAACAATATGGCGTTATAGACACACAGAGACTCACAAACTGCATGGTCCTTGTGTGAGATCATACAGTATCTAGGGTCCCTGCTGTGTTGCTAATGTATGTGCATGAACACATATAACAATATTTCCCTAATGTCCTGTACATACACTTATGTGTTAATACTTCATGTTTACCTGTAAGGTGTTCATCTGGGTGGGAGGGGCTTCAGTGTAAAAACCGCGCTGTCGCCGGCACCAGCGAGCCCAGTAACCGTAAGTGTGTTTATTTAGCCAGGAGTTGTATCTGATGTATGCAGTTCTGCTTATTAGACATGTCTTACAGTATATGTCTACAATACAGAATATACAGTATTTAATCAGATTAAATTAAGATTATGAAGTGAGTAATGCTTCTTTCTTTTAAATTCATTAGACTCTAGGCTCAGACTATAGACTTATTAACATATTATTTAAATATGTTAGATATTATTAGATAAACAGTAACTTCTCCTGAGGGAAGCACTAGGAAAGCACCGGACAGAACCACAGCTGTGCTCCCTGTGTGTGTGTGTGTGTGTGTGTGTGTGTGTAGGCACAGCATCCATTGTCGTTCCTGTGATTGTTCTGTTATTACTGGCGTTGCTGCTTGCTGCTGGTTTCCTGTGGTACAGAAAGAGGATGCGAGGGTGAGTTTGTGCCTGTTTACATATTCTAACACATGCAATTGAATGCACTTTTAACATGTAGAAAAAAACCGTGTGTATATATACATTTTTAAAATAAGCCACACACATGCACTCATCTGGACTGGTTCTAGTTGTTTATAAACACATCTCAGGCCACACAGTAGCTTCGAGAATGTCGTTTAATTCTTCACTAAATTGCGTCCCATTCTCTTTCCCCTTTAATATTTATATCTTAATGTTTTCTTCAAGTCTAAATCCAAACACATTCCACCCAAACCCTTTCCCCTCCCCCTCCCTCCTCCTCGATTAACCACCTCCTCTCCTCTCCTCAGGTCTGACAAATTTGGCTCAAATTGGCCGCGGTAACGATTCGTACCCTTAGTGTCTGTTTCTTTCTCTTTTCTGTCTTTAGTTGGTTTAAAAGTGTGTTTGTGTGATGTGCTTCCTGTCTCCATGCTGTTCCCTAATCGTTTTGTTAGAGCTCTGATTTACTACCTTAGATCAACATTCATCTCAACTAAAGAACCCTTTATTTAGTACTGAAATCTGATTTTCTGGAAGCCATGTCTTATGAAAACATAAGAGGCTGATCTCTTTTGTGTGTTTAAAACAATTACAAACTGGGATTAGAAGCTAATCTTTAAAAAAATAAAAAAATAAAATCTATATGATGCAGATTTGAACTGATTTTTTTTCTTTTTTCTTTAACGTTAAATGTTAATTTTTACGTTTTTTTTTTTTATGCAACAAGTCTGTTTTCCAGACAGCAAACATTATTCCTTTATAGGGAACTCATTAAATACTTTGAAATTCAGCATTTAAAATTCCAAGACTTTTTTACTTTCGTGATTATTTCAAAATATTCCATTGTTGTTACTGTTGTTTATGCAGCAAATCAAGATCAGTGAAGTTCTTCACTTGTCTAGGGTAACAGTTTGTCCAAAAAGTGTATAGATTAGTAATGTATATTATAAACACAAAGATATAGGCACATTTACTTAAATGTAATAAGTAAACTTAATACTTACTTTCTAATGTTCTTCAGATTTTTTTGAGCTACTGATTTTGGCACTTGTAAGTTACCAAATACATTGGACTTTACATTAGGATAAACAAAGTTTATTCCTTTTTTATTGTTGTGTTGATGTAAAATTGTGCTGTAAATTGTTCTCTCAATTAGGTGCAACCTTTAAGACGCCAAAAAAATTATGATTGTTACGAAAGTGGGTTTAAGTTTGACTCGTTCACCGCTTTTGCAACATCATAAAATAAATTTAAAAAATAATAATAGTAATTGTAACCTGGTCTTGTTCGCTCCTGCAGTCTTTCTGCTCTGTATCTCTGTGTTTTGATGAGATTTTCGTTCATTTTCGTTAGTTTTGTGTATTTTTGTGTTTTATACAGTATGAATTTTAACATGGTGTTTATCCTAAACTTAAAACCTTCCCTTTTGTCACTAATAGCGCTAAAGGGTTCCAGCACCAGAGAATGACAAATGGAGCCATGAACGTCGAAATCGGAAATCCGGCATATAAAATTTACGACGGGGAGCAAGACGATGACGTGGGAGAACTTCTGGATTCTGATTTCACACTCGATCCAGACAAGGTGAGAGACACACAGATAAAACTGGAGCTGACGTTTGTGATTTATTTAAAATAGACCTGCCCCGAGGTCAAGACTTAAATAAAGCTTATTTCATTTTACATGATTTTACATTTGCTTTTTTATTTTCACTAAAACCTGAATACATCTATATATAAAAAACAGAAATAAAAATAAATACACTGCATTCTGATTTTTATGTCACTTAGACATTACCTATAAGTCCCCCTTTAAAAGAGCCCACACAGGACTCAGAACCGGCAAGTTCTTTATTTATTTTTGTATTGAATTGTTTATAGAATGTATTATTTTGATTAAGTGATCAACTTTGCAATGATAATCACAATGCTATTTGAAGAAACAATACTCTGCTACTCCTGCTGTGTGTGAAATAGATGGAGTGTTACTGTATACAGTAGCAGGTTTTTATATTTAAATGCTTACCATAAATTATGATGTATGCAATTAAAATTGCTTCATAACACGTGATTATATCAGCTCTGAGATTCTGATCTTTGTGATTATTTTATAAATCATGCTCAAAAATGTCAAATTTAGCCGACTTTTCCACATTCCTGAACGATTTACTCACACTTACGATGTAATCACCAACGACTCCACTATGACCCGTGACGAACTCTAAGACACTAAACCCTGTCTATGAACTTACACAATTTACAATATAAACAAGTGCCTACTACTCCTGCTATACATTGTGAAGACCTGCTCTGCTCAGAAACAACATCCTGGATGCATATTTCTGATACCTGTAACTACAGAAGCTCTGAACTGATCCACACCTCTGTATTAATGGATACCATAGACCGTGTAGTGTCTGTTAGGGCATACAGTAGTTTTGTGCCCGGGTAAGTCTACAAACCACCTACGATCCAACGTTCAAATAACTTAGACGTTTTTTTTTTTGTTTTTTTTAGTCTGTGGTTACATTTATGATTATTCAGAACTCTTACGCTGTGTTCACATTACAAGCTTCTTGCAAAGCCATTTCATATTTTTTTGGTGGATCAGATTTGCATATCATGAGGGTTCACGTAAAAAATTACAAGTGATCTTTATCTGACTCTAATGCACGTCTTATCTCGCACCATTTGAGTTAAAACGCATCATATTTGTGCGAGAACTCATTCATTTCAAACAATGGATGTGATTTCTTTTTGGAGAAATTTGCTAGGGGATTTGCTCTGAGAAAAAAAGCCAGACACCTCATTTAAGCTGTTTTAACAGCTGTTGCTAGCGTTGATTTGAAATCCCTCATATGACTTCCATTCTGTCCATTCTCATTCAAGACGCATTACCTCATATCGGATATGTAATCTGATCTACGAGCACATACATAAGTGACTCGGGTCCGATTTGGAAAAAAAATAAAATTTTTGTGTTCAGACAGTCTTAAAAAAAAAAAAATGGCCCTGGTCACATTAGGGTAAAAAACTGTCGTCAATCTGATGAATTTGAATGTAGCTGAATAAACATCCTGACAAAGACCGTTTAAATATTTTACAGTCTCAAAATCACACCAGGATCGAATTCAGGAATGTGGGAAAGGGCCCTAATTCACATGGAGAAGGATCAAAATAAAAATGTATTAACACACTAATGCTAATCCATGCTTGTTTACTGCTTTTGCAACTTCCCAACATGCAACTTGATGCATAAAAAAAAATTATTTTTTGATTTTGTTTGTTTTAGCCAACTAACTTCACGAATCCAGTGTACTCCTCGCTCTACATGGGAGCCCAAACCAGCCGTAATTCTTTGGCGAGTACAGACGAAAAGAAGGAGCTGCTATCACGAGGAGACGAGGAACCGCTAGTGGAAGTGTTAACATAGACTCGTTAATGATTTTTATTGTCTGCATCATCCTAAAACTCACCCATTCTGCCTTTTATGAAAAGAAAAAAAATGAAAAGAGAATAGAAAAGAAAAGCCCCCAGGAGGAGAGTCAGCTGATCGGTGTGAACACTATAAAATATACAAGATGAAGGACTACTTTTGTATGTGATGCAGTATTATATTTTGTTTTTATACGATTTTTTCAGATTAGAACGAATGGAGAGAGAAAAACGCACCAATTTTCTACATTTTGTTTTTATTCTCATACCCACCTTTTACCTTAATAGCCACTACCTCTGTGCGAAAAAAAACTATTACAAAAGAAGACACAGTTTGAAATAAATTGGAGCATTTTTTATTTTTATTTTTGTATGAAATGTACAGAGAAAGAATATTGTTGAATCTCAGTATTGCTGAGTTTCTATATCGGTAGTGTGTGTGTTCAAGGTCCGAGCCAAGCGCCACATTGAAGAAATGTTGATTGTTCATACAAACAGAATATTAATGATGTGTGTACAGCACGTGTGCAACATCAGTTACATATTTTTACTGGATCTCTATTTTATTCTGTGCATCTAAACATTAAGAACCTTGGGAATGGTGTGTATGTTGCGTAAATGTTGCAGAAGCTTTAATGCTACCTACGTTATGGAAATATATATTTGCAGGACACTGTGTATTTTTGTTCCAGCTAATTGCTTACATTTTAAAGGTAAATTTATAAAACAACAGGCTTGAAAATGGAAAGTTTGTGACATGTCTATATCGATTTATTACAGCAAGGATTCAGAATTCTTTGAAGTGCTTTTGAAGTGTGCCTTTCTCTTTTTTCATTTTTTGTTTGCTTTTGTTCAAAATCATGTTACATGACCAGAAAAAAATAATCTGCTTCTCCCGATTTTAAGCCCAGAACATAATCACGTCACTCTCAGAAGTGTTGCTAACTGTAATTCTTGTATTGTTTATTTTTAATGTTTTATTTAAAAAATAATAAAAAATGACAGCTTTTATAGTACAGAATGCTTGAAGGCCCAAACATAGTTCTGAAATAAAAGTCATGTATTTGCTGGAGTTCTTTACAAATTAAATACCATTTGTTACAAATAAAACATCTTAAACCCTATTGTTTCAGCATTTTATTTCTTTTCTTTTCAACAATATTTTTATTGATTTTAAACAGGGATATAACAGGGTAAACATGTAATGTTTCAATACACATTTTATAACCCCCTTATAAACCCCTATACCTGGTAAAGCTAAAATAAGTGAAATGAGGTAGCTGAAGTCATTCGACAAGGAACAACAGTGAAACGATCAGAGTATGACATCATAGTTTCACCTCATAGTCACTAATGGAGCAAAGGTACAGATTTTTAGTTAATATTTTGTGTTAATTATTTTCATGGGCTGTGGAATGAATAATTAGAGTTTCCATTATTTCTTATGAGAAAATTTTATTTGGTTTTCGAGTGTTTTGGAATACGGAACGAATTATACTCATAATCCAAGGTTCCACAAAAGATTACAGAGAATGCACGAGCATCAGAAATCGATGTGAAAAATAAGATGGATGTGATGGCATCTGCAGCTCAGATTATGCCAGTAGTAAAAATTAAACATACTATCTTACCTACATTCAGTGGTAATAGAAGGGACTTCTACTGCTGGAAGATGGACTGGGAAAACCTTCAGAGACAAGGAGAACCCACAGCCTTATTCTAAAATGGATTAAATAAAATTTTTTCCTCAGAATTCCACACACAACACCCTATAATGACAACATGAAAAAAGTTTACTTGAGATTTTTGCTAATTTATTAAAAAATAAATAAAAATTAGAAAGCACATGTACATAAGTATTCACAGCCTTTGCGAAATTGAGCTCAGGCGCATCCTGTTTCCTCTGATCATCCTTGAGATGTTTCTGCAGCTTAATTGGAGTCCACCTGTG
>JAQMYJ010000016.1:1852651-1872815 GCA_030014305.1 Clarias laeviceps | reverse complement strand
ATTTTATTTGATATCAGAACTTTTAATGACTTTTAATTAGCCTATTTCATAATGTGACTAATGCATTAAAATTGGCATCACTTTTAATATTAAACAGGTGGCAAACAATTTGGCAGCGATACAGCGTGTTGTTGTGCTAAACTAAAGACGGCGCCATCGGCGGAGCCGTGTGGTTCATGTCAATTTTTTCTTTGGGCAAAACTTCAGCCCTTTTCATATTTTGCCTGAGGTGGCTATTAAAAAAAAAATAATTTCGCCTTCCAAGGCAACAGATTTGTTTAAAATGTTTCATTGATCATTAGCCATCATCCATGACTGGATGGACTTTTCTTTCTTTTTTTTTTTTTGATTTAGTTAAATGAGAAAATAAACTTGGGAGTTTCAAACCCCGCATACATAAATTTTTCTGAGTGACTGTAATGCTTAAAACCTCTACTCTGTCATCTCATCGTATTCATTCCATAAGTGACTATACAACCCCAACCACTGACATGCTTCACATTGTTTCTGAAGCTGGCGAAGAGTGTTGTGTGTCAATCAACTATGATTGTATACCCGATTCGTTTCACCGTCACTACAGCTTACATGAAAATATTAGCGACAGTTTGGTGATTTAATTTATATATTTGTATATTATGGCATGCTATTGATAAGTTAACCCATGTAGAAATAAACGTTATTGGAAGAATTTTGTGTAATGTTTAATTTGCATAGAAAGTGCCGTCTTTCTTAACGCTGTCATGCAAAAAGAGTGAAAAATCGATTCCTGCGCAATCAATGTCAGCTAATTCAGTACCTTCACTGTAACATCGGACGTAAGAGGCAGCGACTTAAGAAGACTCCTAAGGGACAGTTCGGGGAACACACTTAGAAAAGTAAACAACTTACGTAAGATATAGTCTACTTAGCACGCTAAGAGTGTAAGTATACAGTGTACTTCATGTAAAGCTCATTTTATTCATACAAATTCACTGCTCAAGATAAGTGATACGTATGTCTAGTCCATTTTCGTTTTGGAAACCTGAAAGGATATTATTATTGAGTAATGAACAGTGTAATTTACAGTCATGGACCACTTTATTAGGGACATATGTACACCAACTTAATCACTCAATTATTTATTCAAACAATCGTGTATCAGCAGTGCATAACATGCAGATAAGCGCAAGTATCTTTTGCTAATTTTGCACATCAATAATATAAAGGAATGTAGGAAAATGTGATCTCAGCGATTTTGATTGTTTGAGTATTTCTAACTGCTGATTTCCTGCAATTTCCACACTAAGAATGTTGCAATCTAAAAAAGCACATCATCAGATGACACCATAACAGATCCTATTTCAGGCTCAGGTCTTTGACAGAATTTGACACAGAGTCCATGGACCCAACCTGTTCTGTGTCAACAGTCCAGACTGGTGGAGGTGCTGTAATGGTGTTTGAGCTCATTAATACCAATGAATCATCACATGAATGCCACATGGCTGACCATGCGCAGTCCTTATGGCCACAAGCTGTCTACTTCCAGCGTGATAATGCACCATGTCACTACACATAAAGTTGTCTATAATTTGTTTCATGAACATGTCAATGACTTCGGTGATCTTCAGTGATCTTCGAAGTAACTGCATATGATTCTAGTAGAACATATTTGATGGATGTGGTAGAAGCAGAAATTCACAGGATGATGATGAACCTGAAAATCCTGCAGGAATCACAGACTGCAGACATATCCACATCGACCGGAATCTTAAAGGAATGTTTCCAACATTCAGTAGGATTCATACTATTAAGACCTGAGCAAAGGGCGGCCTAACCCAGTGCTACTCCTTTTAAAATGATATATGTGTATTTTATATCTCGCAATGTGTTTGAATGTACTGTATTTACAGACAAAGCATATATTTCAGAGTGACACACTGTGTTAAACTTGAGGCTTTAATGCTTTCATGCGGTCAGTGAACAGCCGAGTTATTACCTGAACACAACTCAGTTTAAATAGACATGATAAATATTAAGGAGATTTAATTTGCATTGATTAGTATTGATTAGATGGAATTAGTAAAGATTAGTGTTATTTAGTTGAGATTTGTATTGATTATAAGAAGTATATTTTGATTAGATGTGATTGGTGTTTGATTAGGCAGAAATATGTGCTGTTAATTACAGTAACTCTTTAAACAACCTGTGCGCCTTCGGCAGTGCCGGATTTCATCAGTGGTTGGTCCTGGTTTGTGACCTGACTCAGACCAGGCATCTGATTCTTTTTCTGAAAAATTGCATTGATGATGTGATCTTTATCATAAAATGCAAACATGTACAAGTTTAAAATCATACAGTAAAATATTTAGTAACATTTACAGACTGCTGTCTTTATGCAAATATTTCTTGTCTACTTCTTTCTGCCTGTCTCTTATTTAAACAATATCACACACAAGGTCATGCTGTTGCACTGAATGGCTGTGATGTAGTTGTAGGCATGAGGGGCAACACAACTACTGAAGATATCACAGCTGTGCTGATTTTCAGTACAACAGCACAACAATTCCACAAACACCATACATTTTCAATAGATTATGATTTGTTTCTTTATTTGACCAGCTATTTTGCTCTGCATACACATATCCTTCCACGTCTGGTGGAACTAACTAATCACGACTGGCGGAGCTGATGCTGGAGTGTAATTAACAATCCTGAGAAACGTACGAGATTTAGTTCATATTTACACTTATTTAGCTTTAGAATATCATATATGTTAAATTCTCTGTTCTGCGGTTGAACCCCAAACAATGGTAAATGGAAAGCTTATGTGTGTTCAACACAATAAGATGTGCCCTTGGATTTGTGATTCAGCCTTGTGTTAGGAGCTAGTAAGCTTTGTAGCTTGTGTTAGCCATGAACAGAAAAAAACGAATGATTTAGAGGTGATTTGGAACAACTTACTAATGAGACAGTGTGTTGTTTAAGATGGCATAACGTTACCAGAGGTGTTCTTGCTGAAAGTGCTTCTGTGACTGGTTGTGAATGTGGGTTAATAGCATATGTTATGGCTCTCTCACTTTCACCCAGACTATGACCGACAGTTAGTGTAATTAATGACTGCAGAACACCTGAGGCGTAGAGTGAAACATATAGTTAAACATCCCAGTGCTGTTACCGTCTATTATTACCTCTAATGGAAGGACTCCTTTCCAATCAGATTAATTGGTTGAAACTAAATGTTCCACAGGGTGATTCACTTGAAACAGGCCCTGTAATACCTCTCGCTAGGAAGAACCAATCTAAATGAAACAATGAACAATGTGCTCCTCACTATCTAGAGCTTCAAACACGCCAGGATGCCCCTAAGTTGGACCGATAAGGTAGATACCAGACAGCCATCATTCCGTATAATGCCTACCCCTTCACTCAGGTACTCGACTTCTCATCAGGATAGAGGTGTACAGTAATGAGCATTTATTACAGTAATGAACCTATTCGATCATCTTTTCGTTCAAATGATGTCAGAGTGAATTTAGGAAGAAATATGGTGTTCCTGATGTACCATCAAAGAGTGTTTCAGAGGAAACAATGGGATCATTGATCTCTTCTTATGGCGGAGGAACATGAAATGTGTTTGTACAACAAATATTATTTAATAATTCATTTCAAATAACTTTGCATTAAAAAAGTGATACTTACAGCTGAATCGTCATTTGTTTGAAACTCCATTTGCTGATATATGACTAATATGACTTTATTTACACTTCTAGCTTCAGATCTGGAATCAAAAACATGAAGGAAATTAATCCATGTTCTCATCTGCACACTTCGCTTTATGACAGGGACTGTGTTACTGATTAAACCCTCTGAAGACTCTGCAGTAGGGGTGGAAGAGAACTTTACACACATTATCAAGCAATAAAGGAACCTGATCGCATCTGCATGTAGGAGGAAGAGTGTGTGTGTGTGTGTGTGTGTGTGTGTGTGTGTTTTCCTATTCCAAAAAGATCCAGTGTGTGTAATAAATCCCACACAGTGCAATAAATAACTTCCTCCTGAATTATAGATCAGGTTGATAACGTCTCTATGGTCCAGCGTAAACAGAAATCCAGACTGTAAACACTTAAGCTTTGTATAGCTTTGAATTTCTTGTAATTTATTTATTTGGAAAAGGAACGTTGTGTTTTTACCAACGTCAGCAGTTACTTTCGTTTTCTCTTTGCTGCCTACAGAAGGAGATTTCATTCGATGAACTCAGTGTAATTAAAAGCTGCGGATTGAGAATAAAGATGTGTTTTACTACAGTGTGGTGAGTAAATTATCATCACGATAAGTGTTAGACAGATAAACGTTTTAAAGCCCCTCAGCGTTCCTCAATGTCCTCATGTCCTGCAGCCAGGTCACTCTCCCACTACAACGATATAACTTCCTAATAACAGGTGAATGCGGTCTAATCACAGGGTTTAGATCAGAAGAGTGTGAGGGAATTTACTTACAGAGCTGATGAAAGTTGTGTGTGTGTGTCTCAGGGTTTCCTCTCTGCTTCACACTTTCCGAGAAAACGAAACTGAAATCATTTCCTGGTTGAAATCCGGAGTGGGCGTGGCCTAATGACTATGTCGTCATGGTCAGGTGGAGTTCAGTGATATCAAGGGAAAACTGCTCAAGATCAAGGAAGCCTGGTGAACAGGGTGCTGTTTGTTTGTTTGTTTGTTTGTTTGATTACTTAGTACTGTATTAGCAATGGCATTCATTTTACATGTATTTACAAGAACAAATGCAGAAAATGCTTCAGTTTTTGCACCGTGTGTTATGGCTTTATTTGAGGTTGTTCGCTCTCTAGTTTTTAATAAAACTGTAATAATTCTAAAATCTCAAAGTTTAATGCATAATAACTCACTGCTAGATTACAGAAACTCTTATGCCTTCTTATGTCCTAAAAACTGTTGCTGTGTTAGTGCTTCAGTAGTCCATCTCATGATCATAAATCTCATTAAAAAAAATATTATAAATTAACAAGGGAAATTTGACCGAATTTGAGTTTGGTATTTATAGTAACGTTGGCTGACCACTAGATGGCACAATTTCATCACAAATTAATGTTTCCTAATACCGTATAAGAAAGCTAAAATTGTTTTCTTTATAACATATAACCATAGGGATCTTTTTACTTATACATTATGGATGGATATTGCAAAAAATATATATTTTAATATTTTAAACTAAAAACTCGTCATATTTAATGTTTTATTTCATTTTCAACCAAAAACGTTTGTACAAAAAAAAATAAAAGAATAAAATAAAACCCAATGCTTATAATGCTAATGCTTTTTTTTTTTTTTTTTTTTTTTACATGGTTTTGTTCTCAGGGTGAAAAAGAAGCATGTTGGTATATCTAAATATTTAATTTGTATGTGTATTGCTAAATACTGTATAAAAGTTCGTACTTTTATTCACACATCACATATATTTGCAATGCTTTCCATTCTAAAAGTGAAATTAATGAAACTCTGGTGTGAGTTCATCATGAACTTTAACTTTTATAGACAAAAAAGAAAAACATATTGACTAAAGCCCGAGTGATTAGAAATAGTCAGATAGTAGACCAACTGCTTCATTAACCGTGCTGGTGCAGGCCTCTCTAGACCCTCTTAAATTTGCCTATCAACCTTTCTTGGAAGGCTGGGTACTGGGGGAGAAAGTAAAGAAAATGCACATAGACACTCCCTTGGTTTCCTGGATCATGGACTACCTGACCTGCTGTCCCCAGTAAGTTTGATTACAAAGCTGTGTGTCTGAGACAGTGTTCTGCAGCACCGGCGCTCCTCAGGGGACTGTATTGTCTCCTTTTCTTTTCATCTTCTATACATCCGAATATATATATAACAGAGTCACGGCAACTGCAGAAGTCCTCTGATGATGACTTTGTCTTGTGGTGTGAGTGTAACCACCTACAACTCAACATCAGGAAAACAAAGGTAGTAGGCTGGTGATAGACGGACAGGAGAAGTAAGACATTGTGACCTTTATATCTGTCCAGGGAGAGACAGTGGACATGGTCTCGGAATACAAATATCCTAGAGTCCATCTCAACAACAGCCAGGACTGGTCACTTAACACAACGGCACTCTACAAGAAAGAACAGAGCAGGTTGTATTTTCTGTGAAGCCTCAAGTCCTTTAACAGCTGCAACACCATTCTTCAGATGGTCTATGAATCTGTTTTGGCGAGTGTCAGTTTTGATGCTGTGGTTTGTTGGGGCTGCAATATGAAAGCATCTGACAGAATTAGACTGGACAATTATGATTATAATTTCTTTTGTTTGTCACGGACACAACCAGTGTGCGATGCAGTGAAATTTTTAAATGACTGTGCATGACCTAAAATGGCAAGATAGGATAGAATATAAAGATTTCACTACAATAAAAAGAAATCTTTGCCATTTTAGGTCACGGACAGTGATCCTAGAGTAATACAGTTAAATTAAAGAGAGAAATTTCAATTTAAAAAATAAAAATTTTAAATGTAAATTTGTGATGGGAATTTTTTTTTTATTATCTATAAAGCCCGCATTTGGAGCACCATGTGGACATCCAGCAGTTCAGCAACCATAACCTGCTACGTGACATGCTGCATTGGGATGTCATCAGACACAAAACACACATCTCATGTTCACATGTATGGCTTAAAGTCTCATATAAGAATCATTACTTTGCTCATATTCTTGCATGATGACATGCCATGCATTAAAAATGCTGTTCTTCTACAATAACAAAAAACCTGGTTGTACTTATTGTATACAATTTTGCAACCAAACATATTTATACGTATGGAACAAACTGATAATTATGAGCTTGGCACACAAACCAGCCCAGGAACAATTCTTGAATTCTGGGTGTAATCTTTTACTCATGCTGCTCCAAAGCTGCGTCTGTGATTAATCAAAGCTTTTCTTCTCTGCCTGCTTTTCAATTGCTCCCTTTATCATACCGTGTTCATGTCTGTTTGCAGATCACATGACCATGCCCATCCTCTCTCGTATTGTGTAATGCTTGGCCCACTGACCCCCAAAAGCGTTATGAAATATTGAACTGTTTAAAAAAAATTAATAATAGAAAAAAAAAAAAAACTTAAACCTACACAAAATTGTACACATAAAATCTGTCCTATATGCAGTGTATATTTTTCTGGAAGGATCAATGCTATTAAAATGAATGTTGTTGGTGGTCTTTCGGCTGCTCCCGACAAGGGGTCGCCACAGTGGACTATCCAGTCCGAACTACAACTTGGCACAGGTTTTACGCCGGATGCCCTTCCTGACGCAACCCTCCCATTTTATCCGGGTTTGGGACCGGCACTGCATCCAGTGGCTGGGGTTTGGGCACTGGCTGGGAATCGAACCCGGGCCTTCCGCATGGCAGGCGAAACACCTACCACTGAGTCACCAGTGCCCTGCTATCAAAATTAATGTACTTCCTTAAAAACCTTTCTTCTTACTTGACATTAGCTTATTTTAAATCACTGAATTCTAATATTACTCGCCACATTTGGAGTAATAAGTACCGAGTATCAGTAGCCCAAGAGAATGCACCTTTAAGGGCATCATGAATTCTTAAAGATTTTAAAGATGTTTACTGATGCTTTAAAATCATTCATGCAAATTATAAATCATTTCAGTTTTCCACATAAAGATTTTTTGTAAATATCTTCAAATTTGGCATTTTACAGAAACTATTTTGGAGAAGAATGGGATATGCTTAAGTTGTCAGATCTGGAAAACATGATGAGTTTCAGCCACATCTCTCAAAGAGAAATCTTTTCTACTTTTATAATACTTTTTTATTTATACTCTATTACTGTATTCAGATTTAAAGCCTATGACTCCCTGAAGTGTAAATATGACTTGGGGGTTAACATTTAATTCTGATGACAATATTTGTACTGCAAGATTTCCAAATTGTTCTTCAATCTCTAAACTTGAACAAACGTTGTTACACATAATCTATATGTTCATCAACAACGTAAACCTTTGTTACAAATGCAAATTGCGTAAAGGTACATTTATTCATTTGTTCTGGTCATGTGATCATATACAGAATTTCTGGAAAGCGGGTCATCCATGATGTTATCGGAGATCAGTTTGCATTGTCTGCTTCGCTCTGTTAAACCATATCCCAGACACTTCTTTTCATACAGACACCCATTAGATAATCTGGCTTACGATCGCAATCACAAGTCAAAAAACCTCTGGAGACAGAGGAATCCTGTACACTCCTTCCTACAGAAGCTATAGTGCACTGGTTAGTTCTGAGAAGACTATGTAGGATCAGTTTGTGTGTGCCATGTGCTCATTTTCATCTCTCTCTTGTACAGTGCATTATTTGTGAGGTTATTAAATTTCATTTGTACAGCGCTTTTAATAATAGTCCTTGTTACAAAGCAGCAATTAGTTTATTTGAGGAGTTATTTGATTTTGTGTTGTGTGTTGTGTATGTGTGTGTGTGTGTGTGTTAATCGTAAAATAAAATAAAATAAAAAACATTTTTCAGAAACAAAACAAAAAAATGTGGAATATGTAGTGGAATATAACCAGAAGCGCATAGGGTTCTTATTTGTAGTAACCTAATCTGACCACTAGATGACACAATTGCACAAAAATCAGTGTGTCTCACTCTAACAGAGCTACATGGTGATCAGTTGTTAGTTTTTAGTGTTTATTTATCTAATCAACGTCAAATATTGTATTAATCAGATATTTTACAGCTGTTTTTCCTGAACTTCGTTTTTAATTCTATTTGTTAGAAATTATTTTAAACAATTTATATTTATTCACATTCACTGCACATTCATTTTATTCCAAAGTTTTTGTAAAAAAAATAATTTTTAAATAAACCTAAAACATTTTTTTAGATCTAGAATGATTTCTGTTGTTTCAAATTTTACAATTGTATTTCCATTTTTATTTGTATAGCGCGTTTGCAAACGCAGCTTTACAGAACTTTACTTTTATATATGTTTCACTTCACAGGATAAAATAAATATGCTGAAACCTCTGGAGCAGTTTTCTTTTAGTATTTATCAAAGGGGGAGAAACTGGATGATGTGAGAATTTACTCATAAGAAACCAGGACATTTTGTGTTGCTGTTTAGTTTTTACTGTATGTACAGTAACTGTGTTCTGTTAAAAACATTGAGGAAGTTTGCTTGTTGTTGATAGGATAGAAACTTTGATTCTTTTTTTAACTAATGTCTTCGTTTGTCTTTAAAAAGCTTAAGATGTTATACTCGATGTTCTGTGATTGAGCTGAATGTATTTAACATTAACATCATCAGGACTGAATGTCTGATGTGACAGGGGCAGGAGTGGCTCAGTGTGAGCTCAGCTATGAGTTACTGATCAGAAGGTCGGCAGTTTAAGAATTAGCCCCATCAAGTCGTTGCTGTGGGCCCTTGAGCAAGGCCGCCCTTAACCCAGTCTGCTCTAGGGGACACCAGTATGATGGCTGACCCTGCACTCTGATCTCAGCCTCCTAATTAAAACTGAGATATGTGAAGAAAAAAGAATTTCACTGTGCAGTAATGTATATGTAACATTCATAAATAAAAGGGGAAAAGGAACATGTCCAAAAAAACACAAGTGCTTAAAGTGTTACAGGCTACAACACTTCATAGTTTATAACACTTAATAAATCCACATTATACCAATAATAATAATTTATAATAAATTATATAATAAATTATTATTATTATTTAATAATTAAATTTATGTTAGCCTTCGAGCAGAATTATAACTGATCCAGACAAAAACACTGAGTGAAAAAACCTACACACACACACACACACCCGCCACTCCCAAGACTGAAGTCTCGCGAGACATGCGATGCACGGCTGGTTCTCGTGTGATGTGTACGTGAGAATGAGCTGTTTTTGTTTAAGAAGGAATTTCTAGGAATGTGGGGGTGGGGGTAAAGGGGGGGGGGTCTGTCTGTCTGTGTGTGTGTGTGTGTTCCAAAAGTCTCAATGTTAAGTTCTAGTGCACATTTTTTTATCTTATATTCTTATATTCTTATGTTTTGTTTCAAGACAGAGAATAAAAAATTTTCAAGCATACAACTGATTATAGACTCTAACAAGTGAACATAAATCCTCATATTTCTTGATTCTGAGGCACTCCTGCATTAATCGAGCCACTCTTCATCATCATAGTCATCTCCAACATCCCCTAATAGATGGTCAAGGAGAGCTGATACAGTACACGTCTGGAAGGAACTGATAACGAGTGTTTGCACATTCTTGGCTGTTGGCCATTTCATACAGGAACAGTTAGAGAGAGAACAAGGATTTAAACAGATCCCGCTCAATTAGAGACAGAAACAAGTGTTTCTATGTCACAGTAAAATCTAAACCTAAGCATAAAAATTATAACCCACCAGCAAATTACTGTAATTACCATTTTGCTCTTAATAACAAAAAACAGGTCAGTATGTAATTTATTATAATAGATAATAAATAAGTAAATAAGAATATAAGGGCTAAACTTTTGTGAAATGCAAAAGTTGGCATCTGCCTAAACTGCACATGCTGGTAGAGTAACTCTTCCTCTACACAAAGGTACACCTCAACAAAATCTCCATCACAAGCCATGCATCTGCACCATCGTTGATCCCCTTTGTCTATCCTCATGTGATTTGTCTTCAATGCTGGTTTCACCTTCTTTAAATTTCTTCATCCATCTGTACACATTGCTGGTCAATGGTGTCATCTCTGTAAACATCCTGTAGCGCACTGGAATGTCATCAGCCATTCAATCTTTAATAGAAGAAAACCACAAGAGTTTGGAGCACCAGATTACTGAAATCAACACAGGGTCAAAATTATATACACACACTTAGATTATTAACTCAGTGATGCTGAAAGTCCTGAAATGTCTTACTTTGCAAAGCCAAACGTCTTTCAACTTCATGTTAGTAATGATGAGGGAATTCATCTGGTAACTTCTCAGTACAACATAAAAAAATGTGTTAGATCTTATTGGATCCAGCAACACACAGTACAATGGAAAAGTCCAAGGAGTTCAGTGCAGATGTGAAAAAGAGGATGACTTGGATTTACACATGTGAGGAAAGTCCTTCCGAATAATTTCTGAACTACTTCAGATTCCAAGATCAATTCTAACTAGTGTATGTTAGAACACATTATTGGGAGGTGAAGCCCCTTTTGGAAGAAAATCCAAACTGGATCCAAACAGGCTCACTTTCACACTATTGAAAATTATATGGATCATGCTTAAACGTCCGGTCTGTGCCAGAAAAACCTTCCTATTTAATTGAACACTACCAATTCTGCCATGAAGAGATATTCAACCAGGTATCCGCCTGAAGCTTGTTGATGGTACAGATAATTTTCACACGCTGTTCAACTAGCTGTTCAATTCAGACCAGCGCCCGCGAGACGCCGAGGAGCTCTCGCGAGATTTGCGGAGCGCAAAACTGTATAAAAGACCGCGGTGGCGCTCGTGCCCTACCGTTCGTCCTCAGTGCAGGATAACGAAGTGAAGCGCGCTTTCACCTTCAGCACGGCTTTTCCGCTCTCTAACTTCGAACTAATCGACAATTAACCTGACACCGGGCGCGTGCTGAGTTTTACTCCACACAGGACATCCTCAGGTGAGTGATGTATCTGCGCGCGTGGGATTAAACCGCTGATTTTTGTACTGAGCATCATGCTAATCCTACCACACTGAGCTAGCATGCTAATAATTTATTTACTTCTGTTTTAGACATTTTTTTTCCCTCATCTCTTTTACACACCATCGACAAACTGCGGTGACTTGGCGTTAATCTTTCTTTTTTTTTTTTTTTTTTTTCAGTAAAGAATTTAAAAGGTTTATCGGCGTGTCCTTGTGGATGTCTGAGGTTAACAGGGCATTTAACAATAATGATGATGATGATGATGATGAATAATAATAATAATAGTAATTTAATAAGTATTTAATTAAAATTTGTATAGATGTTAGAGCGCTATATGTAATGTATATATTTCCAAGAACAAAACATGTTGTTTTATGGAAAGCAAGTTTATATGATTAAAATAATAGCAGGTTTAGTAGTTTAAGACCAAATTTAAAATGGAGAAGGGGGATAGAAAATATCCAAAATATGTTGATTTTAAAAATAAACAGCAGTAATGGAGAAATTTAAATTAAACTTTATTTAAAAAGTTTGAAATTTATTTAAATTTACTTTTCTTTTTTTTTTGTCAACTGTAGATCTTATTTAATTCTTTTCTTTTAATTACTTATTTTTTGTTGTTCTTATAAACCCTGTTGTGTGAGTAAAAGACCCGCAGCGCACACAAACAGGCCCATCCGGATATTTGACAGCCTTTTATGCCTTAAGAACTTTTTGCTGCTTTAAACCTCCTACACTGCTTAAGCTCCGTGTTAAATAATTCACCATGACCAATGGTTTATTTAGTTTGTTTACTCCCCCCCCCCCCCTGATTGACTGAGACGTTATGAACCTTACCCTTTGAGTTTGTCAGATTAAATGGTAATCGCTGTTGAGTGATTAACCCATGTCCCGTAAGACGCACAACCGTACTGTTAAACTGAAAAGCTGGATCTCATTAAATCTTCAGTGCTGAATACTGAACACTAATCAGCTTGTGTGGTTTTGCTGTGTCTCAGCATCTCGTCTGTCTGTTACATATCCTGCATTGTTTCTAAAAATTAAATCAACCCAGGGTGTATAAATGAATCATTTCATTCAGTCGAGTTGTTTGAGTCAGCTAAATGATTCACTCAGTTTTCATGCAACCTGATCGTGGTTCGGAGTAAAAAATAGATAATTATCATAACTTTTATTTTTTATTATTATTTTTTTTTAAACATTCACACGCACTACAGCATTCGCTGGCACGCTAACTGAATCAGTTCGGACAGGGTTCACTGACCCTCCTGATCACTGAACATGAGGAGTGATTCTTGGTCAGGACTGAAATAATTCTCAGATTTTTAATCATAATTTTTAGTTTTATAAATCCTGGGGCAGGATCAGAGGAAGTGTGTTTACCGTGACCCAGACGACTTTAGAGATGTGGTTAAGGTCATGATCTTGTGCACTAACTGATTCTGTTTGGCTTTAATTCTCATTTGTTTGTGAGTTCTGCAAAGGACACAATCCATTTGTGACCGGTTTATTGGGACAAGCAGGAATGCTTCAGTGTGTGTGAGACTTTTAATCACATTCTTGTAAAAATATTTTTCACAGCCTGAAACACTTGTTTAAATAACTTTTTTCTAACTGTGTCTACTGGTGTGGCTGAGTGACTTTAAATGTTAGAAAAACTAAACTTCATTTAAAAAGCAACATTTTAAAAATTGCACAGAGAAACTAAAAATAAAAACATGCTCCTGCTAATGTTTAGGCCTGAGTGCTATGAAATGCACCGTACTGAACCCCTTGATCTTCATAGACGTTGTTTGTCTCGCATATCGGAGTAGGACACGCCTGTGTCCCTGAAGCCTGGGTAGATAACGATGTTAATTTCCCCCTTTGAGGCCTTGGTGTGTTAATCCAATTTTTGTGCCAGTTTAGGAACCACATGACAGCTGCAGGTTACACAGCACACGGGCACAAACAGGCCCATTTACACCTAAAGCTTTTTAATACGCAAGAAAAGTACAAAAGAAAAAGATTTCCAAATACAGGGTTTAACGTGAAGCAGATGTGGTTTAAGTCATGCAACTTCAGGTTTCTTCATGTCCTGTTTCACCAGAATCATCCTTCATGCTGAAATTACCAAAACACAAAGGAACTGAACATAAACACCAAACCTCAGTGTATAAAAAAAACAATAACTTTTACACATTTGTCTTTGCATAATTACACAACACTTTAATAAAAGAAATTTAGATTAAAGCTAATTCTGATCATCAGTGTTAAACTTCTCATTGTAATGTCCATAAATGGTCACAGCTTCCTGTTCTTGTTCATCTGTTCCCTGGTTTCCCTCTTCAAACTGTTACCACCTCACTTTCTCCAGATCAGTTCCTCTTGATGCTTCCTGTTTAAAGCTCTTCATCTTAAATTCCACCTGCCTTTCTTATCCATGTTTCCTAATCATGCTGTTTATTTTTTTGTAAATTTTATTAAATTTTGTGTGAATAATATGTATATAATTTTTTTCTGTATGGTCACTTACTGAAAACAGTGTCACTTGAAACTAGACAGGGGAAATCCAGAAATAAGTGAGGTAAGAACAGGAAGTAGTAGACTGATATTTAAGAAATGGGGAAATAAGGAAGCAATTTTTTAACCAGGGTGTGATGACTATATATGGAAAGTTAGGACTCCCGTGATGTGCAGTGTGTGACGTCTTGTCTAGGTTTGAGATCTAATTTTAATTTACCAGACTTAGAAAATTATCTCATTAGTTCCTGATCTCTCCATCGTTGCTTAGCAACTGTATTGATCCACATGTATGCTTTTGTCGCATCAGTAGCTAGTCTTAGTGGACATGTTTTAAACTCTGGCTGTTTTTCACTTCATTCTTCCATCGTGTGTCCACCTTATAAACGCTTCCTTCTCCACATCCAGACGTCCTGTCTCTGTATCATTGTGTGTTTTTTATAAACTTTACACTCAGCAGGTTCTTCACATCCGCCCGCTGTCTTTTAAGCATGCTTATACAGGAGTGAGTGCAGAACCTTGTTTCTTGCTAAGGTCACAAGATCACCTGCCTAACTGTTAACATGTAAAATGATCTGATCAGGCTGTAGAAGATAACAATTATAACCGTTCATTCTTTTCTGAAACCAGATTACTGTTCCTCGACTCGTCTGATCAGCATGTGCTGCTCCTTCTTCTACTGTTAAAAAAAACAAGCGAGGAACTCTTTCAGAGATTTTATCGGTTTATCTGTTTTTTTTCTTTCCTCTCCATTTTCACCACAAATAAGCCTCAGTAAATTTTAATTTTTTTTTTTTTTTTAAGATTTGGACAATCATGGACGCCATCATCCGCTGTCCTTTCCTGTCCCGCGTACCCCAGACCTTCTTCCAGCAGGCGAGGAAGACTCTGGTTAGCTACGCTGTGAGATGCCCTGTGATGATGGACCTGGCGTCCAGACCACTCGCCCGCTCCATCTGCGCTTCTCCCTCTAGCTTCCAGAAGAGTGATGATGTCATTAATACGGGTAAGTGGGTCACATGGAAAATGTTATCATGCAGGGCCCAGTGTGCAGTAAGAACTATCTTTAGCTTTAAGCTAAAGTCTCTAATTTGGTTAGAATAACCTTTTAAAGTTTTTTTTTTTTTTTTTTTTTTTTTTAGGCTTGTACTTGTTTGATATCAAGGTTGTACAGGTTTATCCTGATTTTACTGTGTTAAAATAAACATCTTTTGTGTTCAGAGCAATTTAACTGTTATTCTTTCCTCCATCAACCCCCCCCCCCTCCAAATAGAGGCTAAAACTGTCCCTGAAATGCCAGTGGGTCACCCCAAGATTCCAGCAGGAACAACGGCATCCAAATGCCCCTTCCTAGCAGCTGAAATGAGGCAGAATAACAGCAGCGTTGTGCGTGAGGCCAGCATCGATCTGCAGGAGGATGTCTCCGAAATCCGCACCGTGCAGCCAGGTTTATAATGCTTTATATATTAGTATATACATTAGAGTGAAGGTGTGTTCTGAATGGCTAAGAATTAAACGTGTTACAGAGGAACTTGTCTCTGTGATGAATATCTGATTCTGGAGTAATAAATTAGTTTAGGTCTGCGTTTTATTCTATAAGGTTTAGTTTGGTGTATGTGTTGTTGCAGATGTGTCGGCAGCAGAGCTGATGAAGAGCATGAAACCTGATGCAAGTCTGATGAAGAAACTGATGAAGCAACGTCCACCCATGGTTTCACATCTGCTACAGGAGAACATGCCAAAATGTACTTCACCTCCACACACTACTTGAGTCAACTCTAGTGAACTGTACTCTGCTCCATTCTACCCGACTGTACTTTACTTGACTCTACTGAACTCTGTTCTGTACACTTTAGTAAATATCCTACTCTCTATTGACTATTTACTCTATTGCACTGCATTTCCCTGTGCTTTACTGGACTTAACTCCACTCTAATCTCCAGTATGTGAGTCACCCAAATGCACTGTAAAAGAATATTTTACTCTATTCTGTACTTAAAGGTGTTCCACTGTACTCTGCTTGACTCTACTGTACTATACTTTTCTACTGTATTCTTCACTCTACTACACTGTACTTGACACTGCATCGCTTTTACATTACACTTTCAGATTGAGACAGAAATGGTGCTTTAATCCCTCACTTCCTCTTTTGAGCTATAAATGCACACTTATTTCTAGACACTCATGCGTGCGGACACTGCTGTGAAATTTCAGGGTTTTTATTTTTAATAGTAAAACTAAATTTATTAATTTTTTTTTTTTTTCCTTCCCAAGCTGTCTCCAACTTCCGCTATGATGATTTCTTCGAGAAAAAGATAGAGGAGAAGAAGAACGACCACACATACCGTGTGTTTAAAACCGTGAACCGGCGTGCCACAGAGTTCCCCATGGCTGACGATTACACAGAGTCTCTGAGTTACAAGCGAGACGTATCGGTGTGGTGCAGTAACGATTACCTGGGGATGAGCCGCCACCCACGTGTCGTCCAGACTGTGATGTGAGTCATTGTGGCGGCGAGTTATCTCTCTCTGGTTTTGTATCTCTGTACAATTAGTTCAGGTTTAATCAGGAACTCTCATTTCCTGCAGGGATACATTACAGAAGCATGGCTCGGGTGCTGGAGGGACTCGGAACATCTCAGGGACGAGCAAATATCACGTGGATCTGGAGCACGAGCTCGCCGACCTTCACGGGAAAGACGCAGCACTGCTGTTCTCTTCCTGTTTCGTAGCCAACGATTCCACGCTTTTTACTCTGGCCAAAATGCTGCCAGGTAATTTATGCTTTAAATTAAAAGTGCAAGAAGATATAATCTAATAAATACACTGGGAAAGTGAGTGTATGAATCAAAATGATGGTGGCAGGGGAAAAACCTTCCTGAGATGTAAATAGGAAGAAACCTTTTAGAGGAACCAACCGGTTGGTGGCCCATCCTCATTTTGGTGATAACGTATAGCAGGGATTGTTATGCAGTCATTCTTTCAGGCAGAGCAGCATTGTGGTCCAGCTTTGAGCCCTGTGATAAGTGCAGTTTATTCTCCTTCCTCAGGGTGTGAAATTTACTCGGATGCCGGAAACCACGCTTCCATGATCCAGGGTATACGCAACAGTGGTGCCAAAAAGTTCATCTTCCGTCACAACGATGTGGAACACCTGCGCGAGCTTCTGGAGAAGTCTGATCGATCCACACCCAAGATTGTGGCCTTCGAGACGGTGCACTCCATGGACGGTAAGCGCGTAGGATCTGTGGTGACCTCGCTGGGAAAGCAGCAGGTCCAGATTACTGTTCCTCTGACTTTCTTTCTTTCCTCCCTCCGTAGGTGCCGTGTGTTCCCTGGAGGAGATGTGCGATGTCGCTCACGAGTTTGGTGCGATCACGTTCGTGGACGAAGTTCACGCTGTCGGTTTGTATGGAGCGAGAGGGGGTGGGATCGGGGACCGCGATGGAGTCATGCACAAGATGGACATCATCTCTGGAACACTCGGTGAGAACCTTGTTAATTAAAGATTCTTATCTGAATGTGGGGGGGCATAGAACAGCAGGGCCTTAAAGATATAATTTAGGATTTAGTTTATGAAAGCTTAATTGTAGCCTAATTTTATTTATTTATTTTTTTCCCCCCCACATTTGTTTCCTTTATTACACATTAATTTCAACTGATCATGTTTCTTAGTGTGCACTAGTACAATGTTTTTAGTATTTATAAGAACTCTCCTTGAGTTATGAGTGCAGTGAGGGCTGCCTTACATGCAGGCAGCTGTTCAGTGTGTGTAAAGCACACTGAACTTTGGGGAGGCGGCGTCTGGGGCCATTGGCTATGACGGAGCAGCAGCCAAATTCACTTCTCTCCCTCAGACCCTGGTAAACACACTTGTCACTCCCAGCTGTGCCTTCATTATTCTTATTGTGTGCATGTGACGGCACAGCTCTGGGTTTGTCAGTCACCCCTCCTGAGAATGATTTACTCGAGCTGTTCACTTGTTGCTCAGAAACTGTGCGTGCATCTCTCTCTCGGTCTTCATTTGTTTCCCACGAGACTCTAGCTCTTTTCTCAGATGACTGGAGATAATGGCTGGCTTACATACTGTACATGCACACTCCAGACATTTTGGCTCCAGCTGTGGGACATGAAAATCAGGTCTGCTCTTATCGGCCCTGAGACTGACCCTCCTGCACACGCACATGCCCCACACCACAAAGACCTTCAGAATCCTCTGACAGTGACTGTGTCCTTCACTCACTCACTCGCACATGCAGAATCCGCCCCTTTTCTATCTTTATAACCTAAGATTACTTTAATTACAGTATGCCTCTTTTCTTAATTTATTGATTTTTATTTCTAAAATCAGCAATGATTCTGTATATATTTTTTATTTATTAATTAAAGCTTGAATTTAGTGGGTCTGAATGCCGCCTTTTTCTCATGTGTGCGTGCAGGTAAAGCATTCGGGTGTGTAGGAGGCTACATCGCCAGTACTAGTGGACTGGTGGACACGGTGCGTTCGTATGCCGCAGGCTTCATCTTCACCACATCTCTGCCACCCATGCTGCTCGCTGGCGCTCGCGAGTCTGTCCGTGTCCTGAAGGGCGAGGACGGCCGGATGTTACGCCGCAAACACCAGCGCAACGTCAAGCTGCTGCGGCAGATGCTGATGGACTCAGGACTGCCAGTGGTGCACTGCCCCAGCCACATCATTCCCATCCGGGTAACATGCATGCATTCACACTATATAAAAAAATAAATAACCTGGATGCAGATGTTCAGTAAGACTGATCTGTTATTGTTTATATTTTTTTAATCAGGTGTCAAATGCGGAGAAGAACACGGCTGTGTGTGACATCATGATGAACCGCTACAACATCTACGTCCAGGCCATCAATTATCCCACTGTTGCCCGTGGGGACGAGCTTCTCCGCATCGCCCCTACACCGCATCACGCACCGCAGATGATGAAATACTTTGTCGGTGAGTCACATTAAACACACCTTGCACACACTGCCTTTTTGGCTAGGCTGTGCCAAGCTAGCTAAACAATGTGTGTGTTTGCAGATAAGCTGCTGAAGGCATGGCAGGAGGTGGGTCTGCAGCTGAAGCCTCACTCCTCAGGCGAGTGTAACTTCTGCCAGCAGCCGCTTCACTTCGAGCTGATGAGTGAGAGAGAGCGTTCGTACTTCAGTGGTCTGAGTCATCCCGTTTCTGCCTGCGCCTGACAAAGCACACACATCAGGCTGCAGCGGTGTTCCCTAACCACTGCAGAAATAGAAATTTTTACATGTTTAGAGATGTCTGTGCACAAAAAAAATAAACCTTCCTGAGCACTATTCTTTTGTGATTTATTTCTTTTAAGATTATTAATTTTAATAAACTATTAATAAGGCTGTCAGCGTTCAGTCTTTCAGTAGCGTCAGACATCCTGGGGTATGAAAGCAAGTTCTAGCATCAGGACCCTCAGTGTGAGAACCACAGAACTAAATTATCCTATTACTTTACCAAGTTACTACATGCTGGTAATATCAATTTTTATTTATTTATTTTTCTCTCTCCTTGGTAAATGAGTAAGCTTTAGATGTTTCTTTGAGGCACTCTTAAAGGTGTTGTGTAGACCCTATGCTATCTTTACTTTTTGGAAACTTCAGAAAATAAACAAGTGATTAGTTTAACATGTAGGTCTTTGGGTTCTTCAAGGGTTCTCTGTCTTATATAAGTGATGCATTAAATAGCCCATGTGTTTAGTAGCTGAAAGTTAAGATCCTGACAGTTTCTAGATTTTAAGAATAAAATGGTGTAATAGGAGTCTGTACATTCTCAAGTTCTTTAATTGGCTCATCACAGGTGATTTTATTTTAGGTTTCCATAAAAGGTTTCTGCCTGATGTCCTTTTTGATAGATTGCTGGGTTTGTGTAGAATTCTCTACCTGCTCTCTGTTCACCCAGATGAGGATGGGTTCCCTGTTGAGTCTGGTTCCTCTCAAGGTTTCTTCCTACTACCAT
>JAQMYJ010000016.1:1794378-1805941 GCA_030014305.1 Clarias laeviceps | reverse complement strand
ACACACACACACACACACACACACACACACACACACACACACACACACACACACACACACACACACACACACGCACGACAAATAAAATTTTAATTTGGATTTAAACGAGTCTCTTTAACCCAAGTCTCATAACTCAGTGTGTGTTAGTACAGTAAGTAAGTAAGTAATGAATGCCCTTTCTCTTCTCTTCTAAATGCACTATTTCAGTATTTATGTAAATCAGCTACTGCTGAGAACAGCAGAGCTGAACACCAAGCCAGGGGAGGGGCTCTGCTTATATGAGGTCACAATAGGATAATATCTGACTGTCTTGTTCAAGCCTGGCCAATACACGGATTAAAGCCCACTATTTACAAAAAACACCAATAATTGTAAGACATCAGTAATAATTCCCTAATATCTGGAACAGAAGTGTGTGTACATGTTGAATGAATTTGTTAGCAGTGTGATGCAGAGGCTCAGAGGATGTGTGAGTGATGTGGAACTCGGATCTATTAACGGATTCAAATCCTGCTGAATCACTCACTGAACAGATCCGGGTCTCTTGAGTCCTTTGAGTCACTTGAGTCAGTAGGGATTCTGACTGCATTTTCATATTGTCCCTCCACTAGAGGACACTCACCAAATCACTACAATCCACTGAGTCCTTAGGCTCAGAATCCAGCTGTTTCACTACGTGCTATGAGTCCGACTCATCCACTGAATCCCACGGTTCAGATGAATCAGCCAGGACACGTATAGTACTTAGAGACTTTTTTTTTTTTTTTTCTGGCCATAAAAGATAAATGACTGAGAAGCAATACTTATCAATGCCAAATGTTTATTTAATCACAAACGCACATATAAATAAGTTTAGACAACAACAACAAATATAACATTGTAAAAAATTACAAATTCCTTAGAATTTCGCCTGTAGAATATGAAAATATGAATATATGATCTTTCATTTAAAACCAAAGAAAATAAATTAAAATTAAAATTATAAATAGATCAAATTGTAATCAGATATCTTCTTTTTTTTTTTTCTTTTCTTTTTTTAAGAGTTAAAACAGATAGGCTATCAGGTATAGTTAGATATAATAAATAAATTAAAAAAGCTGGTAAAGCCAGGATTTGAGCTTGAGTAATACAGTCATTGTATCTGTTGAGCGTCACACCATTTACATTACCATTCTGGTGAAGTTGTGTTGTGGAGTTGGAAACCAGCCTGATGTGATACAAATGCCAGAGCCTTTTTTCATCCCAATTTGTCATAATAGACGTCTACATCACACCAACATGTAACACATATGTTCGGTGTTAATAAAAGCAGATTATAAAGCACTGTGTCCAATCACACAACATTGTAAAAGTGAAATAGCTGCGGTTTGTTGTCATTGTGATACAGACTCTGCCTGTTTTGCCATGGTCCCTCTACTACCTGCTATTTTGAGTCTCTTGTGTTTCTGACCATGTAGGAAGTTTTCTAAACAACTCAGTCAGCTACTCATTCCTACAGTTACTAGCTAACAACTACTTAAATACAAACTGATGATTACACCATTTGGTTGTTCTATGGATGTTGTTGTTAGCAACAAGGTAACTTAGGACTCCGAGATTTGCTCATTTCCAGTGTGTAAAGCACACGCTATGAGTAATAAACAGTAAATAAAAAGCATGGCATGCTCCCTGTGTTCGTTCCTTTGTTTCAGACACACTATAGGGAACATTTAATGAAGCTTCGTCATGATTCCAAATAATGGGCACCTAACTAACCTCTGCCCATTTACGAAGCTCAGGACAGAGCTCTGCTTGGTGAACTCTCTCTCAATGTTAATTTCCTTTAAACACCGAGTGTGACGCGTGGAAGTTCATGTAAACATTCTTTTAAAACCACGTGGATGCTAATAATTGCCTCTTTTCTCTCTCTCTGTGTCTCTGGATGCCTCTCTGCCTGTCTTTCTATGTCTTTCTCTGTGTTTGTCTGCATGCCTTCCTGTATGTCTCTTTTAATCTTTCTGCTGGTCTTTCTTTCTGTGTATCTCTCTCTCTCTCTCTTCTTATCCATCTTTCTTTCTGTGTATCTCTCTCTCTCTCTGTATCTTTCTTTTCGTGTGTGTGTGTGTGTGTGTGTGTGTGTGTGTGTGTGTGTGTGTCTCTTTACCTGTTTCTAGACGGTGGCCATACTGGAACAGAGACTGACTCTGACGGAGAACAAACTGAAGGAGTGTGTGGAGAACCAGCACAAAATCAACCTGCAGCTTCAGAACAGAACTCACTCTAATCTCTAACAGTCTGATCTCGGTCAAGTCTCTCTCCTCCTTCTCAACCTGAGACTGTGTTTTAAAACAAATAGGAAAAAATATTCAGAACATTAGATGCTAGCGTGGTGGCAGAAGCAACTTTCATAACAGTTGTGTTTGTAAGAGTATTTATATTTTATATGTAAACAGTTTTGTGTCTGAACTCTGTATTGTGTGTTCTGAAATGGAAATGTTAATTTCTGAAACCTACAAGAATTATATCATAAACCGCATTAAGGGTAACTACAGAGAGTTGCCTACGAGTGGTCAGATTGAGATAAATGAGTGTAGTCACTGAGCTAATTCTTTAGCTCCAATATTATCATCATGCACTTGTTTGGTACAGAGTACAAAATTACACACCATAAGAATGACTCAGCAAAGTAACATTCTGCAGTAATAAATTTACTTGTTACTCGAGTTTTATTGTGTATTCTGAAGATTGAGTGTGAATAATGTTCTGATAAAGTTATAAAAACTATCTCTGATTATAGCAGGCGTTTTTAGAACATTGTGTGAATTGTTGTTTTTGTAGAGTAACGGCCACAATGTCTTAGAAATCCTTTTATAGGTTTATTACACATTCTGATGTTAGCTAGACAATAATATGTAAGCACAAAAGGGCAAGTTATTGATTTTATCGTCGGACAGAAAAACAGAAATGTCTCACATTTCCTGTCTATCTGTGGGAGATTAATAAACTCCGTTCGATCTGCGAGCTGCACATGTGGCCCATGAGGCTGCAAGGAGAAGACCAGCTCAGACCTAGCTTTCTTTCCTCTCTTTGGCCTCTTATAGCGATAACATCTGGATACATTTTTCATTTTTCCCTCCTGAATTTGTTCTGTCTTTGTTTCTGCTCAGCGACATGTCGTTAAACTCACTCCAGCTCTCTCTTTCTCTCTGCCTTACTTTAAATCAGACTGTTTAGTAATAAGTTTGTAAAATAGTTGTTTTCAAAAAGGGTTTTTTTTTCCACATGGAAAATGAGACAAATTTTAGCAAATGTGTGTGGGGAGGGGGAAAACAAAAAAATAACACAAAGTAAAACCGAATTATCATATCACTTTATTAATATTATTTGTATACACACACACACACACACACACGAGAGCTTTCTCTCTTTCTCTATGCCTTACTTTAAATCAGACTGTTTAGTGTTAATTTTGTAAAATAGTTGTTTTCTACAACTACTAAAAAAAACTAAGAAAAAAAAATCTGTTTTTTTTATATATATATAGATATATCTGCCAGAGCTGCCTGTCTCTAATTTATGACCTGCAAGGAATTCACTTGACCTTTATTTAACCTTTTTGCATGTTTTTCTGTTATTCCTCTGTAAATTGTTCTTTCTCAAGTTTCTCTGTCACTTAATCTCACACCCCCAACTAACTGAGCCTTTGTTCACTGCCTTTTTTTATTATTAATTTCACTCACTTCTCTCTTCCAGTTTCACTCCCAGAAGAGTTTAAAGAGAAATGTCTCTGTAATGATGCTGGAGTTTTAAAAGGGAAGTGTTTACTGCTAAAGAATTTCACTTGTATCTCTATCCTCATATATTATACATTCATACACAACTGCATACACTGATATTATACACCGTATTCTATACTATACTGTACATCTACTGTATTTAGAAAAAGTTGAACAAAACATGGCATTATTGCCAAAAAGATCATATTTTTCATAATACTTAATGCTTCTTATTTCCTGATACATGCTTTGGTTTTTTTTGTAAATATGTATACACGTTTTTATCAGATACAAAAAAACACATTTGCTAAATACAATTTCATGCCCTTTTACAGTATGTAGTGTCTGTAACGTTTTTTAATTCAGATCTTTCAACGATCTTATTTGTCATTCAGATTCAACTTGGCCAATTTAGATTTCACATGAAATCAACATAAACCTGAAAAAAGTATTATTCTAAACTGCAAAACTGTTGAAATTATGGCTACAGATGTTATTGCTTTCTAAGCTTTTAACAAAAGCCATCTGTCATGCAAAGCACTGCCGTAGCCCTGGAATTTTAATGGTATATGTGTTAACAATAATCTATTTTTCTCTGTTTTATGGCCACTTAACAATAGGTGTGTGTCTAATTAGAAGACTTTAAACAATACCACTGTTAATAATTTTGGGGGAAAAGTCCTTAATTTTTCATGGAATGCTTTAATTTAAGCAACCAATTTTAGTATAAATACTCTCTAATACTCTAATTTTCATTTTAAATCATTATTGTTTGAAGGGAGATGGGATAACGTTGATTTTTTATTTTTTTTCACTTTAAATTTTTAGAGAAGCAAAATTTGTCACTTCCATATTGGGTAAACTTGAAGTAGCTTCTTTGGCACACATATTTCTGTTTGATATCTATAACATGAAAAAATATAATAAAATAATAATAATAATAATAAAATCAATGTTGTGTTTTGACCAAATGCAAAAATTAAATGTTACCATCAGCATTAACACTTATTAAACACCTGTTTAAATAAATTTACTTTAAATACACTTTTAATCATATTACCTGCTCCATTAGAATTCACACAAAAATAAATTACAAACTACTACTAAATATTGAAAACCGGCTGAGGTCATATACTGTAAGTGGGTTTAAATGGGTTTTTAGAAGTTTCCCTTCAGAGCAGTATTTGCGTTTGTCTGTGAAAGTCTTCCTACACAGTGGCCCCTTGTCTCCTCCTCTCCTCTCTTCACACATACACACACGCACACACTAACGGAAACACTGCTCTGTCAGGATTCTTTTCAAAGGTAATGTAAGGTAATTTTTTATTTTTACTTTACATGTTGTATTATTTATTTTTATTTTAATATTTTTGGGCTGTGGAACGAATCATCAGTTTTCATTATTTCTTATGAGGAACTTCGCTTTGATATGCACACACGGTTCCAGAACGAATTATGCCTGCAATCCAAGGTTTAACTGTACCCTTATTCATCCCACGGTGGGGAAATTTATGCTTCAATATAAACAGTTTTGATTTATTCTAGAAACTACTTAACATGTCCTCCAAATAAAAAAGCGGTTTACAGATCTTGAATAATGCAAAGATAGGTTGCTATTAATTTTTTAACAAAACAGTGCTAGTGTTTTAATTTGGGAGCATTCAGAAATCAATGACCCTGACTTGCAGTCGCAGATCTTTCATGTGTCATCTCAGCATGCTTTCCACTGGTCTCTTACGTTGCCTCCGGTTAAATGTATGCCAGTCTCTGTGCAAAACATTCCAGCAACTTAGCTTTGTTTGATGATGCGTGACCATCCATCTTCCGCTTGATCACATTCCAGATGTTTTCAGTGGCATTCAAATCTGGAGATTGGATCTTACTCTAGTTCTCTATACCCCAGTTGCTGTGGTATTTTGCAAACCTCTGCAGGCACTTCTTTACTTCTCATTAATGAAGGGCATCTGGCTTTGCAGAACTTTTAGCCCAGGCTCTAGGAGCCTGTATTGAACCGTGCTCACTGTCCACGTCACTTCAGTTTGCCACGGTGTTTGAAGGTAACTCCAATGGTTGTTGACTGACTTTAAAATGAGGTTGCAGTCATCTCTGTCAGTAGAGATTGGCTTTCACACTCAGTCACTCTGTAGCATTGTTGTCTGCTGTTGTCAAGTGTCTGCTGCTTGACCTTGTTTTTACATTCTGACATCTTGACATTTTAAGGATGGATGCAACTTGAAACTTGCTGTATCCTTGTGCAAGTAAAGCCAGGATTGACCTCTTCTTTTCCACACTCAAAACTTACTTTTAAAAACTTATTTCATACAGTTCTTTTGAGGTATTGCTAGTCCTGATTTTAGCATCCAGCTGATCACATGCAGGAGGAGCATGATGATCAGTAAATTTCCTCATTAAATTAGATTTGGTTCAGGTAATCTCCTAAGCAGTACCTTGTAGCAGAATGAGGTGTTGGAATTGAGGTGCTGGAATTCAGCTGACACTGGACTGGAATTGATTCTGTAAAGCTGCTGTACGACAATGACCAATGTTAAAAAACACTACATAAATTAAACTGAATTAAAACTTTTTAGATTCATACTTTTAGAGAACAGTCACTCAATTCATTTACGCATTAGGTCATATTACCCATTAGTAATATTTACCCATTAGGTCATATTGTACATTACTCTGTAAAGTTGTACAGTATGTTATCTGGGAAAGGGCCACATTACATTGTCATGATTGGAATATCAACAATTCCTTCATGAAGATAGGTGCTCCAAGTCCATACAAGAGATATAACCTCTTCACCTTGTGCCTTGGAGTTTCCTCCACAATGAACACGCCCAAAACATTTCCCAGAGAGACGGCTAGGATGCATCCTAGATAAATGCCCAATCCACCTCAACTGGTTTCTTCTGATACAGAGGAGTGGTGCTTCTTTTTTGAGCTCCTCCTGAAGGTCCCATCTCCTCATTCTGTTACTGAGGCTGAGCCTAGACACCCTGCAAAGAAAGCTTGTTTTCACTTCCTGTATCTGTGATCTCGTTCCATCAGCTACTACCATACGTGGATTTTTGCCTCAACTCTCCCTTTACTGACAAATTGGTACATTGTTCTGACGCTGCACTGACTTGTCTGTTGATCTCTCCCAAAGAAGTTCCGCAGACACTTGAACTCTCTGTTTGTAGGCAGTACCTCGTTCCCAATCTTTGAGGAACAACACACCCTTTTCTGCAGTGGATTTAGATTTGGTTGCTTATGTCAACCTAGAGCATGCTAAAGGTTGGAGCCAATGCTGATTTTACACTGATGATGCTCAATGAAGCCTACTATCCCACATCATCAAATTGAATACCCTCAGCCCCCTGACTGTGCCTAGAAATTTTCTCACACACTGGGACTTAATAGTTGTATAATAATAATATCCCTGGCACCTCATACTCCTAAAGCACCCTTCTCCTGTGGACTGGTTGGGAAAACTCCCATTAGCTATTTATGGTTTCGATTGCTCCTCCTTAATCTGAGGTTGGACTAGCTGCCACTGGGGTTCCACAAGCCAAGCAAGCTCGAAAAACATTTAATAACGCCTTCGACAGTTCTTATTACAATTCCATTCATTTCAGCTTTATCTCACTAGTTGTTGTCATTTCTTGATGCTAGACAATAATTTGACTGTTTTAAAATAGTGACTTTTTTGCCCAAGTCTTCTTATGTTACATGTCCTTAAAATGTCCCTAAAATGACCATAAAAGGTAAGGAATGTAAAAAAATAAAACAAGAAGAAGAAGCAGGGAAGATAGCCGACGCCCGGCATTCTGTTATCACACCTTTCTTTATTAAAAACACCAGGCACAGGATTTTCTTTACAAACGTGTACCTGACGTAACTGGCGGGAAGCCGGTTTCCTCTTTTGTTTCCTCTTTTGTCTTTTTTATCTTTTGCATCTTTCAAAGAGTGACACTTGTGACGAGTCAAGCTGTAATTAAATCTGATTAAAGGCTTGTGCTCTGGTCGAACCGGTTCCTCTGACCTGTTAAAGGGGAAGTTCAAACAAGGACAAATATTTATTAGAGAAACAAGCTGATGAATTGATGCCACGGTGATCACATGTTTGAGAATTTTATGAGAGGTGGAGTTGCTGTAAAGAATTACTCAGAGGCGCGATTCGCATCACTTTCCCAAATTTACTTTGCATTTTAAACATTCAGACACACCTTCTTACAAATATTATTTACACTACCTCTGATTTGCTCATGGTGTCGTCATTCAATACTGTGTTTTTATTACACGGTGTTATGGATGTGTTTTAGGAACTCAGAATGCTTGTGAGGATGGACAGTCTTTATTCAGCCAGTGACTGGGTTATGTGTGACAATCTGGAATACAATGTGAGAGCAGCTCTGACTGGCTGCTGACTTCATCACGAAACATGACATAAATACAGCAAGGTGGAGAAAAATAGAGCTGTGTTTAACTAGCTGTTGAGTTTACATGCTAATATTACACGCTGACATTAAACATAAAAGAGTTTAGATTTATGGAAAAAGTACAAGTAAAAAAATCTGAGTTTATAATTGGTGTAAAACACTGCATAAATAATTATAAGAAATAAACTGGGAAATTATCTGAATAAATAATTAACATAAAAATTGCTAAATAAGTTATAATAAACAAGATGAAGTAATAGCCTGAGTTAATAATTAAAACAAATAATCTAAATAATAAGAATTAATAATCAGAATCCAGGGTCACTGTGTTCATCCCTAAATTATTTGTGTTTCAGTCATGTGCTTTACTTTGTGTATGTGCGAGTGTGTTTAATATGAGCACATTTACCTTTGTGTGTGTGTGTGTGTGTGTGAGAGAGAGAGATAAAGATATTGACTTTTCGTGACACTTAGGTCCAACAGGAAATTAAATTTAAACATCCTCAATCTACCATGTGATGGTGACATCATTCATACACAAACACAAAATGTATAATGCATACACATTTACACACATTTCTTTAAACCTTTAGCTGTGTGTGCGTGTGTTACCTTGTGAAGTTATTCAGGAGGGACACGTGTGAGTGTGTGTTTGTTTACATTTATATGATGTGACCCTCACATGGTAGATCAAGTTCCTCAGGGGTTCTCAATATACTGTATTTACAGATTATATGTGGAACTATGTGTAAAATGTAAAGTCTTCTTCAAATACTTTAAACTAGCACATTAACAGCTTTTTGTTTGCCGCAGTCTATGGAACTCACAACAACTCGAATCCACGTTTGTGTTGCTTTCTTTAGAGCTGCTTTCTTTAGATCTGAATTTACTGTGTGCTTGAACGTACATGATTTTGTCTCAGTGAACTCTGTGAACTCTGTCTCATTGAGAATTTTCTGAGAATTATGGTTATTCACCATCAGGACAACTTTACCAGGACAGTCTTTTTTTTTTTTTTTTCATCCTGCTCCCGGACTGATTCATTAAAACCGGTGAAGCCGACTCATTTCTCCCACACCCTCACACACTACCAGATACAATATACCAGACTTTGGACATTACTTAGACACTGAAAATATTGCATATAATTGTAAATATTGGTATCTGGTGCACTGCAGTGTCTATTTTTTGGTACAATACACATGAGCTACTTTCGTGATTTGTTTGCATCTACGAATGTTCGTAATGCGAGGTCCATTTGTGCATATGGAAAGTTGTAACCCGAATGTTTGTAATTCGGGGACTTACTGTACTGCTTTTTATTAGCATCACGGTTTCGGAACATATGAGTCAAGCTGGTTTTAAACTTCCTGCAGCAAGAATAAACATATATTGATCTGTCCATTTAGTTTTTGAAGGTGGAATTTTCATAGTCTTTTTTCTCATGCTTTTGTTTCTTTCTTCTGCACACTCTGTCTCTACACGGTGGCTCTGTTGAGCGTGATGCGTGTAGCCACGCCCACCATGTGGAAAAAGAGCTAGATTACTGGTATATTAATTCTCCCCATTTAACAGAAGAGCATCGGGGTCCAGATCACTCATTCCAGATCTGTCACTCATTCCAGATCGAGATCCGCGGTCCACCAACTAGTGATGCATGGGGTAGAGGGTTTGACTAGCGTTTGTTTTAGATGTTTGGATGTAGATAAGGTACTCAGTGGAATTTTTTTAAAGGCATCAGACTTACAAACCGAAGAACCTGTCAGGTTCTCGACAGAGCATTTCTATACAAGTGTATAGATGTACAGCAAATATTTACTGCGATCTTATAGAATAATATAGATGGCAAAATTTAATCCAGTTGCATATCACAATTCGTTCATGTAAAAGTATTTATAAAATACTTTTGGTATCGCAATATAAAATAACCTCGGCACCAAGGTATCTTGATAATATTATTTCAGGAGAAATCTGGTGATTCCCATCCATACAGAAGAATATTGTTTACTTATTACCCTTGTTTACTTATTATACCATTACACAATTACTTAGTGCCATTGAGTATTTGTGTTGTTATTAATCTTAAAATTTTAAGTTATTCATGAGTGTGTTATGTGTTGTGGGTTCTCCGAGTGTCGGAGCGTAGAACTGATGTGATGAAGGGCTGAAGGGCCTCTATATGAAGATAAGAGACGAAAACACAATGGCTGACAGTTTGGAGGATCTGTAATTCATCCTCACAAATAAAAGGCCTTTGTGTGCCGTGTGGACAGCTGCAGTGAAATCAGAATTTCCTTTTCTTTTTTTTTTTCACATTTGTAGCTGCGACTTTCACAATCGACTGCTGGTGGAGACATACATGCTGAGACTGACACACAAACACACACACACACAGGTGTAAATCCCCTAACACCACTCAGATCGAAAAGAAACTGAAAGTAAAAAGAAATTAAATTAAATACATTTTGAAAATGTGTTCAGAAGCAGCTGATCATTTCCATGGGAACGTGTTATTTTATCTACACCATGAGCATGATGTTAAAATGATAAGAAATTTGATTTTACACTAATTTAAAGATCATTTTGTTACACCTAATTCACCCACAATATTTAAAGAAGAAGGAAGGGAAAGAAGGCCTATTTGAAATAAAAAAATAATAATTTGTTCTTTTTTTTTTACAAAAATTCTGTATCCAATTAACTACTGCTATAACATAATTTCACTATATAAAAACATTTAAATACGATTGTAAAATTAATCTGGTTCTAATAATATATTTTTTAAAATGAAGTCAAATTTCTGTTAAATAAACCAAAACACTAATATAAAATAATTATTATATAAAATATAAAATAAACTTGAGCTGGCAATCAGAAATAGTTTGGAATTAAGTGTGTTAATGAATTATACAACTGTTTTATTTCTATTAATATCTCTTAATTCTCTTTAATTCATTTATTTCATGTTTAGGTAAAAAAAAACTTCTTTAGGAAATGAGCATAAGCTGAACACCAGCTTTGCACCTATATATACACAAAGGGAGAGAGAGAGAGAGAGATTGTGGAAAATATGAGACACACGTGAAAGGAAACGTAAAGAATTAAAATCAGATGTTCCACTTGAATGTGTATTAAAGCAAAACTACACCGGGTAAAGTTTGTGTGTGTGTGTGTGTGTGTGTGTTCCTCGATGACGGCTGTGTAAGGTTGAAAAAAATTCTCTTCACGCATTCAGAAAGCTAGCTCTCTCCCTCACTCCTTCTTTCAATCCCGCTCTCCGTCGCTCTCTCCCTCTCTCTCTCTCTCTCTCACCTTCTCTCTCTCTCTCCTTCTTCTCCTTCTCTCTCTCTCTCTCTCTCCTTCTTCTCCTTCTCTCTCTCT
>JAQMYJ010000016.1:1765266-1782374 GCA_030014305.1 Clarias laeviceps | reverse complement strand
TTGTTTAATGCTGCTTAGTGTTGTTTAATGCTGCTTAGTGTTTAATGCTGTTTAGTGTTTAGTGTTGTTTAATGCTGTTTAGTGTTGTTTAATGCTGCTTAGTGGTTAATGCTGTTTAGTGTTTAGTGTTGTTTAATGCTGTTTAGTGTTTAGTGTTGTTTAATGCTGCTTAGTGTTGTTTAATGCTGCTTAGTGTTGTTTAATGCTGTTTAGTGTTGTTTAATGCTGTTTAGTGTTTAGTGTTGTTTAGTGTTGGTGATTTCGTTTAGTGTGTTTCTCCTGCTGTAGGTCAGTAGCATGTTAGCATGTTAGCACTGAGACACCAAGTGTGTAAATGTTTACAGTTTATCAGAAGAGAGTCATTTAGCTACGTCTCACACACTCCACTTAAGAGTTGTGCAGTTTGATCTGAAGTGTCTCCATGGCGATGAACCTCCCGCTGTGACTCTGCGCTTTTTTTCTGCAGTGTGTTTTTCAGGAAACACTGCCCCACTCATTTCCTCAGAGCGTCCGCTCAGAGCCTCAAATTCGGCTACACACTTACACTTTCATGAGTTTATTCAGTAAGATACGATCAGGCATTTAGATTACACACACATGCACACTGACTATATTTATTTGCCACAATGTTTTGAAGTTTTATTAGTATAATTATGGCATTGAGCTTCAGAAGCAGCACTTTTAGACGGGAACTGTGGTGTGATTGGTTACAGTGGCACTGGGAACCGGAACTGCGTTGTGGTTAAATATTGATTTTTAATTGAGCTTCATGTGATTATACAGTGATTCATGAATCATTTTAAATGAGTTGATGATCAGAGTTAATAATTTTATTTAGTGAGCATGAAGTAATAATTTTTCTCTGAAACATTAAACTTACACAGTGGTAATCAATATAAACAAATTATAAACTCACTGAGTCACTTAAACACATCATTTTACTGAAACGAATCAGTGAATCAAGTCAACCTTTACTGCTTTCTGTGTCCTGCACCACATACCTCTCACTGTTGAGTGTAACCCCACAATACATTGCAGCAGATTATTATCTGAACCATGTATAGAATACCCATAATGCTCTGCAGTGTGCAGGGAACAGGAAGTGGTAAACCAGGTCAGCAATTCAGACAGGAACTAGCACGATGACTTATAGGCATGTTTATTTTTTTTACCTAATCTTTTAAATTGTAAATGCCCCTGGTATTGTGGTCAGTTTAAAACACAGAGTAAACAAAAACAGGAAGTCAGGTCGTAGATTCACATCACACTGAGGTTCTGAGTAAACAGGAGAGCCGCACACTAACACACATTTCACACAACACATTTTCAGTTTTACTTTTTGTTTTAACAAAACTTGTGTAGTCTATTAGCGCGCACGCATGCATACACACACACACACAAGACCAACCCCTCGTATTTAATAACCTCATCTAATTCCTAATCCCTGTTCCCTAATCACTGACCCATATTACCATATTACTTCCTACCCTGTTTCCCGGCTTGTTTAAGGTTTGATGTTAATCAAAGTTTTTCTGTGGTGCGGTGATGTATTTCCACTAGGGGAGCTACCACCAGCTTCATAGATACAAAAGTTGTTGGTTTTGTAACAAAAGTTATCAGATCAACTTACATCTTCTGTAACTCTTCAATGTTTATTTGTTTTTTTGTTTTGTTTTTTGTTCCTGTTCCAGATGAAGCTCGCTCTAAGAAGTGTGGTATACTGGTGCACTGCCTGGCGGGGATTAGTCGCTCGGTCACGGTGACTGTGGCGTATTTAATGCAGAAACTCAACCTGAGTCTAAACGATGCTTACGACTTTGTCAAGCGCAAAAAATCCAACATCTCGCCCAACTTTAACTTCATGGGGCAGCTGCTGGACTTCGAGCGGACGCTGGGTTTAAACAGCCCGACCTGTGACAACCGGTCGCCCAAGGATCAGCTGTTTTTCACCACACCCACCAATCACAACGTTTTCCAGCTTGATACGCTTGAGTCAACGTGAAAACACGCCAAAATGAACATTTTTGCCTCTATTAAAAAGTTAAAAACGCAATTCGGGCAGTGTCATGCTGTGAAAATTGCCCGGAAAACTGATTGTGAAAGCAGAACCACAGAAACACAGTTTCAGCCTCACGGCAGCTTTTCTCGCCTTTCTGAAATGGACTGTTCTCTTTTTTTTTTTTTTTTTTTAAATAAAGAGGAAACAAAAGACCAAATGAAACCGGACACATAACAACATAAACTGATTCAACATCAAGTTTTTACAACAAATACAAACTTCCTGTCCTTATGGGTGCCAATCTGGAATTTTTACATTTCTAATTACTTGTGTGTAGGGTTTGGGATTTAAAAACAGAAAAAAGGAAAGACCTACACAAAACAAAATGCCATACATGTTGACCAACAGCTACACTTTTTAAAGAACTCTTGATTGTATCTGACCAACAATAACAATGTTTTTTTGTTCATAAGTTTGTTTTGACCTAATGCGCTTTGCACAAAGGAAGCCTTTTACTCTTTTGGCACTTGAATCTGGTACACAGAGAAAAAGAGACATTTCGAGGTTTTTAAGGTTGTTAACAATTGGCTCTTAATGAACTTCCTCACTTTCTTCCTAATGATGAACGTGTTAATTTCTTTACTATCTCACACCTTGCCTTGCCTCTCGTTAACATACAGTATCAGAACCTGACGTATTTGAGCGTGTGCTGCTTGGGTCGAGATCTTTAACCGAAGTGACATTGCTGGTAAACGAGTGTTTAGGATAGTTTTTTTAACTACTCTGGTCCGTCCTGCATTCACAGGTGGGCAGAAAGTGTGTATTGAGGGTGTTTCTATACGAAGAAACATTAGTTCGGAGTCAAAGGAACATGTACAAGTTTGCAGGATTACTTTAACCGGCCTTATATAACCTTTTTTAATTCTTTCTTATTCTGACTGTTCAGTACTTATTTGTATCACACTTTAGAAATCGTCATAAACTTATTAAAATATAAGTGTTCATTTTTAAAGGAATCAATATGTAGTAATAATGACAGCTAATGGTCTCTAACGGGTCAGTCGAGGTTGTATTTATTACTCCTGCAATATCATCCAAACCAATTTTGCAGTATTTTATACAGCTGAAAAGAAAATGCCTCGGGTTTTTAATTCCTGTTTTGTACAAGTATTTCGCAATTTCTCGCTACAGTGTACCGCCAATTTCTCAATCCTGCTTTGGAACTGAGGGAACTTTTCATCCCGAAGACCCTGGCATGTGCTGATAATTGATTTTGTGATATTTCACATTATTTAAACATGTTTTGTTATCTCAGATACACCTACAAACAGATTTATATTGTACCTGAAACGCAAATTCTATAATTCTGTTTAAAAACGAAAAGAGCGCTCCGTTTGAGGAATTTGAGTATGAAGTAAGTTAACATTTTATAGAGTTTTTTGAGTAAATTGCTATGTTGTTCATGAAAAGTTATTAAATTACTACTGTAACACAAAACATTAGCAGCATTGCTTGCTAGCATTAATGACCTTGTTAGCTTATTACGAGTTAACCTTCTTTTTGCTAACAAGAAAATGTCATGATATTTTAAGATGAAAATTCACTGAAGTATCAGCACATGACCCGACGTATTCACAAATGATCATTACCAAATACTCGCTAATAACTGATGTGTTTGTTTTGTTGTTATACGACTGCATTTGGTTCTGCTTGTAAACCCACAAATCTCAGTCTTGTGCTCTAATATTCCTGTGGCCTTTCTTATGTATTTGAATGTGTGTGTGTATATATATATATATATATATATATATATATATATATATTTTATGCAGATATGCAACTGTCTCCTCCTGAATAATTAACGAGGATGACCAATTCTCAAGCTTGAAACGACTTTTTATCTGTTAGGAAGTTTAGCGGCCGATAACAATAAGAAAAAAAAAAAGAGGTTAGGTTGAAGACTCGAGAAAGGACGGAGTGGCAATTATTTATTTATTTTTTTTAAAACCGGTGTGATTCCTCGCCCAAAACACACAGCACATAAACACGATGGGATTAAAAGCAGTCAGTAATGGCGTCACCCATGGGCCATTGTAATTATCCTAAAATAATCAAGAGGAAAAAAAGCCATAAGTAGAAACAAAATGGAAACTATCAAATGATTACAATAGCGTTAATTATTATCAGTATTAGCACACACTCAGCTTTCTTTAGCACAATGCAAAATTTCCAAAGAATCCTTAAATATTACTTTGCCTTTTCCTAGTAAAAACAGCTTAAATAGCTTTAAATGCAAACTAGCTTTGTGTGTAAACATGCTAACATACTTAAAACAATTCTAATACACACACAACACCTCAAGCTCGACTTTTATAAACACCTCTAATGTTTACTGTACTGCTACTTAACATATACACCAACTAGCATATACTAAGCATGCTAACACACAAACTAGTACTTTATACACTTTAATGCTTCAGCCTGATTAAGGTTGCACATCAATCACCGTTACGAAAAAAATGCCAACACTCCAACTAACATTGAATCAATTATCTATAGAATGTTTTACCTGTTTGATGTTATCTTACAGCTAATTCATGAGCCAGAAATCACGCTAACACCAAAATCAAAACTATCACTAAAAGTAAGAATTTAGCAACCAGCATGTCTTTGCTAACATTTGGCATGAAACACTAATTCTAGTGTATCATATTTATTAAAGTAAACGGGAATCGCACCAGTTTATCGTACACCGCTAAGCCTCACCCAGCTCGAGTCTTTCGCCAGCATAAGGATAGAAACTGATTCCTGTACGAATTTAGTGTTTATTATTGAATTATTTAAATCTAAATCCTTGATTTCAAGCTGCTTGTTTGTGGAGGAATGTTCATGTCTCTGTAAAAGTAAATGAAATATTTTTCATCTGTATTTTTGCCAGAAGCATTGCAGAAGCTTTGATTTCTGCATAACTTTTATTGTAGCTACAAAAAAACAAAAACAAAAGTGAGGCGGCTATGAGTTCGGAAAGAGGAACAGAAAATGAGTAAATAACAAAGGTGTGTATCTTACCTCACAGAGGACTTTTTCAGGGATTTTTTGACAATGCGTCTGCGTCGTGTTACAGCTTCATTATACCTGACGATTAGCTGTTTTATATGTGCTGTATAATTTTTTTTTTTTTTAAAGATGCAATCTATATAATGTGTATAAAGTGGGGCTCGGTAACGGGGCAGTTTGAATTTTCTTTGTTCTGATTTATGAAGGATTTGAAATTGTCCGTATGTGTTGTACAGTTGTATGGAAACCAACACAAGACATGTTTATACAGCAAATAAATATTGACTTATTTTTTTGGTTAACCTCGTCCGGTTTGTTTCTTTGTTTTGAAAAAAAAAAAAAAATATATATATATATATATATATATATATATATATATATATATGTTAAAATAGAGAAAGCTAATGAAGAAATACATCATGAGCTAACATTAAAGGAAAATTCATGTACGCTGCATGTCCTCGTACTCAGGAAAAACTGACAGGTCTTATGGTGCACTGTTACAGTATCTGTTTACACACTGCTTTTTTTAATTACACTGTAAAATAGTTTAGCTTTTGTAAAATAGTTAGCTAGCTTAATACTGAACTCACTACTGCTATAGTGTTTTTGAGAATCATAACGAAATCCAAAAAAATTTCATATTGAATAGGAATATTTATAAAATTGTGATGCTAACCGAATTACAATACAAATCAATTCAGCAGCAGACTATTGTGATAATATCGTATTGCTTAGTTCCTTTACTTATGTCCTATCGTGCTTGTATTGCTTTGAACGCGTCCTCCTCCTGTTCGAGCTTCCTGAGGCTTTGTGGTTGGTTTTGAGATACAGATGGTTTCTGAAGTGTGTGATCGCACCACATCCGACTACTCACTCCGATCTGTTTCCTTTTTTCTCGCCCACGTTTGTGCTTTCTTGTGGAAGAATTCGGCACTGAATACGCACACACACACACACACACACACACACACACACAATCACTGATTTCATCAGGATGAACATCCTGCACAGCTCAATTTATTTATGTTTATTTTAATCTCTCTCTCATTAACACATCTTTCAATCACATAAATAATAATAAAGTCACGTTTGATTAAAAGAAGTGAAAATAAAAGTTTCTAGAAGTAGAGTTCAACACTGGAACGAAATTATCTGTAAAATATTCATTTTTTCATTTTTCGTCTGAAAGTGAGACAGATTTAATGTTTAATTGACGATTAATGATGAATTTAATCAGACTGCAGGGGCTGGAGATCAGAGCCCATCATTAAGCCAAAGAGTCATTTATATTCTGTGTTCTAATGTGACAGAGTGTGAAAATTCATCAACAATCATGACATGGTGATAAAGATGTCTAGTACTATGATCATAATTATTAGATTTGTCATTTATTATGTCTTGAATGACTTACATTTATTTTGTTCATGGTGGTTCATTCAGGAAAATGAATTTGTATTTCTATACACACACACACACACACACACACACACACTTTGTATTGACACTTTGTTTCACAGGAAACTCCAGCTCTACTTTAATCTAATGTTAAAACAAACACACATACACTATTTAATTATTATACACAAAAAATTATTATACACAAAAGTATAATCTCTCCATCTCTCTCTCTCTCTCTCTTTCTCTCTCTCAGTCTGTGTGTGTGTGTGTGTGTGTGTGTGTGTGAGAAAGACAGGGGACTTGGATTGCATCCCTGTCTCTGACTCACATTTACACACTGTGCTTTTTTCTTTTCTATGTGACACTTCTGTCTATTTTCAGATGTGTGGAACACACAGACGTGAGGGCGCAGAGAAATTGTGTGTCTGTGTTTATTTGTGAAGACAGAGAGAGAGAGAGAGAGAGAGAGAGAGAGAGAAGAATTGAATACTTCCTTTTCTGGAAATGACCTCAAAGCTCCTCTACTCACCCTTATATACACCCTTATAAACCAGGATCTATGGTATGAATATGTATGAATATGCAAATTAGCAGAAACACCCATCCCTGACAGTTTGATATCTGTAATGTTATAATAATAAAGCGGTTGCTAAATGTTCAACTATGTGCTTGTAAACTAACTCACTTTATTCAGAAGCGAACTTGAATGATAGTGATAATTAAACATGAGCTAATTATTTGCATATCAGCTGTGATTGGTCCAATGCTGTGAAATTTTTTAGTCACATCACAAACTGTGCTCATGAACAGGCCCATCCACAAATCATTTATGCTGATGTGTTGAGAATGAAAAATTGGAAATTCGACCAGTTTTAGATTTTTGACTTATTGAGGGGAGTGGCCTGAAGTCTGAGGGCGGAGCATGTACATTAGAGCAAATTTGATTTTTTTTATATCATTGTGTGGATTTAATTAAGTTTAAGACTTATTGAATAATTTTCACAATACCATTTATGGGGGAAAAAGATTAATGCTATATGTGTGAGTTCTGTTGTACTGTCACTTTAAGATAACAGTGAAATATGGTAAGGTTATTTCAGGGCGTTTGTTGTTCTTCTCTAACGTTTCTCTCAGGTCATGTATAAACCTGACGTGGCCGAGTGAACCAACGCCCTGAAACATGATAACACCAGCAAGGTAAGACACACACACACACACACACACACAGACAGACACACACACTCAGCAATGTGTTCTCATCTTGCAGCTCTCAGCCAGGGCATGATGGTGATCTGGTTGGTTAATGCTGAGATGAGATCAGTCAGAGTGCAGAGCTGTGAGCTTGTCTCTGCTCCTGTAGTGACCGTTTTTTTCTCACACTGCACATCAGATAAGTTGAAACCCAGGGCTCCTCGATTCTCATTTTTGCCACAAGAGGAAGCACAATGACATCACCAAGTGTCACTTCCTTGATTAATCTAAATAAAGGACAGGAACACTAACTAAACCACTTTACAATCTACAAACAGATTTAACAGAATCATAATAACTCACAACTGACATACAGTACTGTGCAAAAGTCTTGACCCCCATTCCTTCATATTAAATAAAAGAAATGTTTTACTGTGACAGGCTGCAAATTGCCTAAAGATACAATTTAAAAACAGTTTTTTTTTAAATGTAAAAACCTCAGCAGCAACCTCAGTTCCCCTCTCGTCTGTTTCACTGTTTCTCACTGGTTCATGCCTTAAATTAGATTCATAGGTCACTGTGTGGCTTAACAAACAAAAACATTCCTCTAGAACTCCGCAGGTACATAGACTGGACTAAAAATGAGAGACAAAATGTCCTTCAGGAAGCCTGGAGCATTTTTTCCTCAAGACTACATCAACATAGTAGAAAGTCTGGGGCTTTAGAAGAAAAATCTAATGAAATGAGGGGAGGAGGGTTCAAGACGTTTTTCACAGGACTGTATTACAGTATACTCTAGTCTCTGAGTCTAAAAGAAAGGAAGTACAAACAATAAAATTTAACTCTTGATCATTTAATAAAGGTAAAATATTTACGTGTTCTACTGTATGTAGTGAAAAATAAGCGGATTAAGTGGGTAAGGGTTGTGATAGAGAGATTTCAGTCCGGAGAAACAGAGGGGTGTCGGGATTACTTGGGAAAATAGTGAGAGTGATTAAAGCTTTAAGGATTAAATACATAAATCATTTTAGAAGTGTATTTAACATTTTTCTGATGCCCTTCAAAATGTCTGTTAATGCGCTTCACAATGTTCATCTCTCCATTATTATTTTAAACGAGGAGAAAAAAATATAAAATCTTTTATAAGCAGTGATGTACAAACTGTAGTAACTATATAGATCAGCACTTTAGTCTCTCTCTCTCTCTCTCTCTCTCTCTCTGTGTGTGTGTGCAGTCTCAGCTCCTCTGTGTATCCGGTGGTTAGTTAAAATTTAACGTTTAACAGGTGATTGCAAATCTGTCCTTCTTTGACCTATACACACACACACACACACACACACACAGAAAGTACACACATTATTTTGTAATCTGTGGAACGTTAAATTACGCCATAATACTCAAATTAATATATAAAATGTACACAGCGAGATTTATGCAGTGATCTTCATCACCACTGAAAGAGGAACAGTGATGTCATTGCCCTCATCAACACTACTAACTTTAGTTTTATTACAAAAAATATTAGAATTGTATTTGTATGTAATAACATAATATATATAGTAGTATTTAATAACAAACAAATAATAACACTTTTCACATTACTATCATTATAGATAGTACAATACAGTTATCATTGATAAACAGTTGCATCAATGACATAACACTAACATTACTGACACTACTCTACATTTCTTAAGCTGGATTTAGTAAGAAATGTATATATGTGTGTGTGTGTGTGTGTGTGTGTGTGTATGTATGTATGTATGTAAGTAAGTAAGGTCTAACTACACTAAACCCACAACCTAATCTCTGATGTCTGAAGCACTGTGTGGTGCATTAGGGGTATATACAGTAGATATTAGCACACACACCCTTAACCAGAGCCGCTCGCTTCTAGAAGAGCTTTAGAGTCTCGATCAGAAACACATCCTCATGCTGGAGTACTCAAGCAGCTACTCAAAGCTCCATCCAGAACATTTAGGCAAACCCAGTCACGGGTATTTTAAATACTTTAATTAAACATTGTTTTAAACACATACGTTTGGCACTCACTTATTATTATGAAGTGTCATTACCAACTAATGGTGCCAACAATAAAATTGCTAATAGTAGCTAACAGTGCTTAGAATAATACCAACACTGAAAAATTGTTAGGAGCAGGACTACACCAACAGCGTTACATAACACAGTAACAATAATATTATTAGCAGTAGCCTTAGTAACATAAGCATTACTTTTACATTGCTAATCATCATTAATGATACAACTAGCAGTTTAATTAGTGTGACTGCCTTCATTCTTACTAATACTAGTAATGCTATTGTTAACAATAATGTAGTTAATATCGTCGCTAATGTTACTGTTACAGATAGTACAAATGGAACTGGCCATAATTCTAATAATACTAAAAGTCACATTAGTATCAATAGATTTAATAATAGCAGCATTACAGAATACACAGTACATGATGGCAACATTATTAAATAGAGCATCAGTAACTTTACTAACAGTAACATTGGAGACATTACTTTCAATAATAGCAGTAGCATAATTAACAGTATTAACTCACTTTAGAAACAGTTTTTAATAATTTTAACATTTTACTTTAATGAAACTAAAATCTCTAGAAAAATTTGCAGTAACATTAGCATCCAGAGCTAAGAGTTACATCAATTCCTCTGTTAATGTTACCAACATTAGTAATGTAAATGTTGTTAATCATGACATTGCAAACAGCATAAAATTACTAATAACATAATAGAATTACTTACTTTGCTGGTAATAACATTAATTGCTCTGCTAGTTATGGATATTAGAAATATTAATATTTAACACAGAAATATTTTTATAAGCAACATTAAAATAACTAACAGTAACCTTAGTAACCTTAGGAACACTAGTAAGAACACTAACAGTAACATCACTAACAATAATCTTAGAGTAAATATTCCAAACAGTTAGATCCCATGAACACAGCAAACAGATTTTTACGTTGGATTCATATGAACTTCAAACAACACTGGCGATTTTCCACATTGGTAACAATTCCACATTATTTATCTTAATTGTTACTCCTCAGCAGTGTGGTGGAGCATGGAGGCGGTAGCAACATGTTTAGCATTACCCTGCCCTACTGCTTCAATTAAATAATTAATTCTTTAATGATGATGCTGCATTCTTCACAGTTTTAAATAGAAATATAATGGGAGATTAAAATTTGTGATAGAAAAGATGGCCTGAAAGGATGGAGTGTGGAAATGCTCCAGATGTGTTTTTATCTGGAGCATTTACTCCCCATCCTCCCCCATCCTCCCCCAGCCCCAGCCCTGAATGTATGTGTGAACACAGGAGCACTCTGGTTGTTAGATTTCACTACACTTGCAGTTTTTCCCTGAGGTCTGCATTAATTTAAACTGTAGTAATGCTCTGGTCACTGAACTTTAGACTTTCCATACTTGTACAGCAGTGTGTGTGTGTGTGTGTGTGTGTTCTTTAAAGGACTTTGAGCACATCAATAGTGCAGCTCTGAGCCCTAAGTGACTGTATAAGTCTGTGTGTGAATTATTCCTTTCCCTTCTGACTCTATTTAAACTTTAATCCCACACTTTGCTTTTGTAAACAGTTTTAGTGAATAGCATTAGTTAATGTAGTTTTTTTACTTTATGTTCATAACACATTTAACATTAAGGTGTCAAATTTTTCTATTGAAATCTCACTAAAGCAATTTTTTTTAAAATTTGCTTTGTTAATTAACATTACTAAATATAACAGAAAAAAATAGTAACCTACTTGGGATTACTAACAGTAACATTAGTCAGCATTAACACATCACTAACAGAAACACTGTTAATATAGTAATATAGTGACATGATTAAGAGTTAACATTCAATTAATTTTTTTTTGTATAGCGCTTTTAACAATTGTCATTGTCGCAAAGCAGCTTTACACAATCAAATGAAAATTATGGAAGTTTTCTATGAAATGTGAATGTTTCAAAATTATTAGATAGTCTCTGATGAGCAAGCTGGGGGCGATGGTGGCAAAGGAAAAACTCCCTGAGATGGTGATATAAATGCATGAATATACTGTACACCATGAATAACATCACATTACTTTACTAACAGCCGTGTCAGTAGATTATGAGTGTCTTAAACAGTATGACATTAAATAACCTGTCAGACAGTGTTACATTTGTTCATTTGTGGTGTTTGATTCTAGTAGTCTGGAGATGAACTTGTCATGTATTTCATAAGGAAATGTTAAGGTGATGATTAGATAATTTTCTGACAAACAGTAATATGACAGGACAGATCGGAGATTACAGGCACAGACAGAGACACTGAGGAGGCACCTCAGGCTGAGGTGAAGTGGCGTTAAACATGTGCAAGATGAACAGTAGGTTCCCTAGTCACCTAAATTTCCTGTGTGATTTCTCATTACTCTCAGTAGCTTTTGTAACGTTGCTAACAATAGCTTTAATAACATTACTAACAGTAACATGTCCAACAGTAGATTTAATAACATTACTTACAGTAATATTAGTTACATTACTAACAGTAGCTTTAATAACATTATTAACAATAACATTAGTAACATTAGTAATATTAAGAACAGTGGATTTGTACCATTAATAACATTAATATCAGTAGCTATAATAACATTACCAACAGTAACTTTAATAACATTTCTAACAGTAGCTTTAATAACATTACTAACAGTAACATAACTAACAGTAATATTAGTAACATTAATAACAGTAGCTTTAATAACATTACCAACAGAAGCTTTAATAACATTTCTAACAGTAATATAACTAACAGTAATATTAGTAACATTACCAACAGAAGCTTTAATAACATTTCTAATAGTAACTTTAAGAACATTACTAACAGTAACATAACTTACAGTAATATTAGTAACATTACCAACAATAGCTATAATAACATTACCAACAGAAGCTTTAATAACATTTCTAACAGTAACATAACTTACAGTAATATTAGTAACATTACTAACAGTAGCTTTAATAACATTTCTAATAGTAACTTTAAGAACATTACTAACAGTAACATAACTTACAGTAATATTAGTAACATTACCAACAATAGCTATAATAACATTTCTAACAGAGGCTTTAATAACATTACTAACAGAGGCTTTAATAACATTACTAACAGTAGCTTTAATAACATTTCTAACAGTAACTTTAAGAACATTACCAACAGAAGCTAACATTAGTAATCTTAACAATGTAGGAATACAACATTGAAAATGTACCAAATATAAACAGGTAGCCTTGTCACAAGGTCTCCATGTAGGCTAATTGTTAGAATTATCCTAATCAGTGGTTATCCTAATAACATACCCTGGTATCATACACTCCTGCCCCTGGTGCATTCTGGGCCGTGCCTTTACCCAGTTCTATTTTCCTGAGCTACATAACTGTACGTTACTCGGTGTGATTTGCGATGTGAGGTTTGTCTAGGTTTACTTTATCCTCTTCACTCTGTCCTGAGTGTTTATTTCTGACACCTGGTTATGAAACAGTTAATTTCTTCTACATGTGGACTTTGGTGTTATGACAAGAGGAAGGAAATGTGGCATGTCTTTGCTGTGTTAGGCAGAAAGTAGCTGTTAATCTGCTGTGTGTGTCACAGATAAGGGAAGAGTCAAGGCCACGTCTTATGCTGACATCCTTCCTCCTCTTGCACATCACCACCACCTCCTTCATCAGCATTTCCTTCTCAAGCGCACAAGTGCTGCCATTCTGCTGTCAGGCTCAGAATATTCTTTTACACAAATATAGATGTAAAGTGAAATCTTAGGATGAGGTTTATTCATAGCTCAGAATTTTACAATATGAATGATTTAAATCCAGAATGATGTCACAGTCTTGCTCCTGAGCTTCCGAATTCCTTCATCAGTCAGAGGTTAGTAAACGTATTTTTATAGAAGTGTGTATATTAGAGAAGGCGATGTCCAATGCAGTAATATTCTCTGTTCCCATCAAAATGTGACATGGTAACATAGTTTACAGCAGGTTATGATTATTGAATTGCTGGATGCTCAGGTGGTGCTCCGAAAACAAGGTGGGCTTTATGGATAACTGGAGTACTTTTGAGGGCAAAGCTGGGGGAATGGTGTCTTAACCATACCATACCATACCATACCATACCATAGCATACCATACCATACCATACCATACCATACCATAACATAGCATAGCATAGCATAGGTTTTGGACAACTTTTTTTCTTATATAAATTAATCATCATTTTAAAGCTCCATTTTGTATTTACTTGGGCTGTCTTTGTGTAATATAAAAATGTATTTGATGATCTCAATCATTTAATTGTGACAATTTTTTTTTAACAGGAAGGATCAAATAGTTTTTCACAGCACTGTATTAAATATACTATATATATTACCTTTTAATATATACTAATATTTATTCCAAGTATATAAACATTAATTTCACACATATGTTGCTCAGTAGAAGATAAAACAGAGATCCAACACCGCTCAACTTTTCTCTTTTTGCTCACCTGATGTCATTAGTCTCAGCTCAGAACGATCTTTACACTAAAGTAGGAAATAATCTCTGCATTGAGCATCATCAGCTCTGATTCATAAAGAAGTATTTAGTGTTTCTGTATTGAGTGTAAACACCAAGCCGCCAAGTCAGAGGCCTCAGTCAAAGCATTTGCTCTAATTTATACTTTTAAATAAGTTTTTGCATTTAGATCCAGACTTTTGGGCTGCTCTAAATATGTGTTCATTCCACAGATACCAGTTTTTAATCACTCACTCACTCACTCAATGTTTACTTCACATATTAGTACTCATTTCACATAAATCAGTGTTTAATCAATAAATCAATCAATCAATCACTGTTCATTATATATATATATATATGGCGTGCTCATCATGGACCCCTCAAGAAAGGATCAAACAACAACAATTTATACATATTTTTACACATTTCAAACAAATTTTCTTTTGACTATATACAGTACACACACAAATGTTAAATTAATTGAACTCAATACAATTGTGATTGCTGAGAGTGTTTCGCAAACTACTTTACTACACTGGGCTACATCTATTTCATTTATACTATTAAGCGATCCTGCACTATCCTACTCTGTGCCACAGTACACTATACCATGCTACACTCTACTGTACCATACCATACCAAGCTAGAGTTGCACTGCTGAACTACTCTTGCTCTCCCTTAATTTCCCATTACACTCCACACCTGAGACCTGAGCCTCTCATTTCTATTATATTACATGTATACAGTTATATTGTACTAGATCTATTTTTCTACTATACTGTAAATTGCAGTACTTAGACAGTACTAAATTTGTTACTAAACTTGCTATGCACTACACTATCCTAAACTCACCTATACTATACCATATGGTGCTATATTGCACTATACTACATTAGGGTATACGATCTTTGCTGCACCATAGGTATGTGGGAAATACTGTATCGTTCCATATTGTACCTGTACACCATGCAATAACTTATAATGTGACTTCTTAGCTTTGGAGGATGATGGACTAAAATGATTTTCACTGCTGTGTTACTCTTGCCCTCCCTAACACACTGTGTGAATTTGGTGTACTGTAGATCTGAGGAGCACATTTTTATGTGAAAACATAGTAAGGTAAGAAAAATCAACATTCTCTGATTTACACAAAAACCACACTCTGTGTTAAGCTAATAAAGACTAACACAGACGTGCACTTAGTTTCATCCTATCACACGCCCCACCTAAGGCCTGAACTTCTTATTTCCATTATATTACACTCTGTGAACTATACAGGTCAGGGGCACACAAACTTAAAAACTTTCTAATTTATATCAACTAAAATGTGTGTGTGTGATGTTTACTTTAATATGCTAGAGATATGTTTATTCTATACACTGAACTATCCAACCCTGTACTATACTGTATGTGTAAAGCTGCTTTGTGACAATGACAGTTGTTAAAAGCGTTATTCAAATAAAATGTTTTTGAATTACAATGCCACATGATGCTATTTCTACACTATACGACACTAAGGTAAACTATTTATGCTGCACCATAATATACTGTACAATAATGTACTGTACTATGTTGTATTCTGTCATACCATACTATACCATACTGTACCATGCTATACTATACAATAACCTACGTACCTAATACCCATACCCTAACTTATTATGCTAGGTCTCAGCATTTGCGGGTTATGGACTAAAACTAATTGCACTGCTGTGTTACTCTTGCCCTTCCTAACACACTATGAATTTGGGGAAGGTCACATTTTTGGTCCGTAAAAAAAAAGAAAGTTTAGGCTTTGTGTTTTTAGGCACACAAATCAACATTCTCAGATTTTCACTTTCGTCCTATCACACATCCCACCTGAGGCCTGAATTTCTCATTTCCATTATATAACACTTAGGGAACTATACAGGTCTGGGGCACACAAAAATAATAACTTTCTGGTCTATATCAAAAATACATTTGATGTGGATGAAAATGAATAGAAAATACATTCATAATCGAATGTACTCTATTTTAATGTAAAAGTGTTCTGTTTACAAAATACACTGCACTATCCTACCCTGTACTATACAGTGCTATATAAAGCTATTCTACAATATATTACAGGTATTAGGGTACCATACACTACCATACTGTACCATACCATACTTTATCATACCATATACTGTACTATATTATATTATACCATACGATACTATACCAACTTATCATGCTACGCCTTAGCTTTGGAGGGTGATGGACTAAAACTAATTGCACTGCTGAATTGCTCTTGCCCTCCTTCACACTGTGTGAATTTGATGAAGATCTGAGGTGATCACATTTTTGGTTTTAAAAAAAAGGGTTTAGTGCGGTGGCAGAGAAGTGCAAAACAAAATAACAAATTCAAAAACAAAATAACAAAACAGAAAACAAAATACCAAATGAGAAAACACAACGACCATTCAGTCAAACTGGAAAAGGTAGGTATAGTTCACAAATTAAATTATCACTGATTGGAAGAGACATCTGTCACTCAAAACATACAAGAAGTACTGTCAAGTGAAGTAAAATTTATTTTTAAAGCACATTTAACACAACTTAGTTGACCAAAGTCCTTTACAATCTTAAAATACTAAAATGAGTCCTCAAATGAAAATACCTTTAAATGTCTATGAGGCTGCAGTACTTCCTGTATATTTTGAGTGACAGATGTCTCATCCAAAAACAAAATACACTCAGTAAGCTATGCATAAAAACTGGTGTATACCAACTAAAATGCATGTGATGTGTACGAAAATGAATAGGAACATACATACACACTACCGTTCAAAAGTTTTAGAACAGTTTTATTTTCTACATTCTACAACAATACTGGGGATTTCAAAACTATAAAATAACACATATGGAATTAGGTAATTACGT
>JAQMYJ010000016.1:1741123-1751726 GCA_030014305.1 Clarias laeviceps | reverse complement strand
AAGAAAAACAACAGTTAGTTGTTATTTTAAGACACAGAGGTCAGACTTTCTGTAATAGTTCTTGCAAGAACAGTATTCAGCATTACTTTACAATGTAGAAAGAAATAAAAATCAGGAACCATCATGGAGTTAGAAAGTGACCGGTAGTGTATATATACTGTATAAATAAATATATATGCAATACCATTTAAATACATGCAATGCCTTTTTTTTATTGGAAATATTTTTTTGAATAAGGAATGCCCAACAGCCAACTTCACTTTTATATTAAACCCAACATAAGTTGCAGCATGAGATGCTACATTAATTGCAGTAACATCCTATAAATAGGCACCAAATTGTCGACAGGTGGCACAAGGGAACCTACACAATACTGGGAATAATATGTTATGTTATAATGAAAACATCAACTTTAGGGTCCTCAGATTTGTAGATTATACTTGGGCAGGTTACATGTGCATTGATGACGTCAGAGGCAAAATGGCTAGGCTGAAAGATTTTAAGGAGAAAGCTGGAGGAACTTTAGGAGACAGTTACTGTGGCTTAAAATCTAAAAGTTGTTCAGCTAAATTGAAAAGTGTCATTTCTACAAACTCATAAATACCAAAAACCTTTAAATACTCCTCAAGGTCCATTAATTTGAACTAAGCTTCCACTACCTACGAACGACTACTCATAACATTATTTCAGAAATTAGCTTATGCAGTAAAACACATGTTTGTAAAACAAAAAAACTCTAACATCTTTAGCATCTTTAACATCTTTAGCATCTTTAACATCAAAGTGCCACTGATGATGAGAAAACATCAAACTATGAGTTCTGGAAAACAGAATGTCAATCTGATCTTTTGACCTGTTTAATGATTAGAGATTATTATCTGTGACAATAATGTTATACACACAGAGTGAAGGGTAATGTGGCTGAACCGTAATGTGCACAGTGATGTTTAATTTAGTTGTGGTACTGTGATGGTGTTGTGGTGTGGAAGAGTGACGATGTGGTAGTATTGAGGGGTGGTAGTTTGATGGTGTAGTGAGGTGTGTCTATAAATGCTTATTTTTATAGTTCAAACCCTAAATATGCCCCAAAATATATATTGTAGTTGTATGATGGTGTGGTTGTGTGATGGAGTGGCACTATTGTGGTGTGGTTGTGTGATGGTGCAGTTTGATGGTGTGGTGGTGTGCTCTGTGTGAGAATGTTCTGGAAGGTGGTTGTATGGGTGTCAAGCAGTGAAGAGAACTTTCTGGAAGTAATGGTGGGCGGAGCCACTGGCAGCCTTATTACTCTTGAGTAAATATCACCAGAGTCATGGGTGATATCGGTGTCTGAATAAAGCTTTTGTTTTTGTTTTTCCCTCCATCTTCTTTAATCCTTCTGTCTGGCTAACCCTTGAAGACTGAGATTTCATTCAAGGAAATAAAACTTAAATCTTCTCTCTCTTTGAGGGATTATGAATGTGCTGCTGCTGAACAAACCGGTCTGATCCAGTTCACTCTTATCTACTTCCTGCCTGAAGCCTAGTCATGTGACCCTACAGCATCAGCAGGGTTCCATTCATACAGAGATGATAAATGGAGCGCGAACAAGTGATTCCTCCTGCAGTCGTTTATCTGTCTCTCACTCATATCCTGAATAACGTTCCAGATACAGGAGCTTAAATCTTTCTGACACACACATCCAAATCACACATTCACTCAAACACACACATACATGCACAGACATCTAATACACACGTCACACATCACGCACTTCACACATTACACACACGAGAGTGTGTTTGTGTGAGTGTTTGAGCAAGTGTGTTAGGAGCGGGTGTTTGTGTGTGTGTTATTATAGTGCGTTATAAAAGCGTTACGTGTGTGTGTTTATGAGAATGTGTTTTAAGAGTGTTTTGTGCACGTGTTACACAAGTGTGTTTGTCTGTGTGTATTTGTGCGAGTGTGTTTCTGCACCAGCTGATTTGGATGACGTGAGCACACCCTAGTGGCGATTTTCTTTAATCGCAGCTCTATAATTAAAGGATCTGAGAGATACACACAGGCACACACATACTGTACATAAACACAAACTGTTCCAAAATTCACAACACAGTGTTCTGGGAAGTGACGACAGCTTGCTGGGCTCACTCACTAGTTAACGTAGCTAATATTAGTCCTTAACAGGTGGCAGTTGTCATGGTAACGTCTACACTGAGCATAGCATGAAGCTTAAATTTACAGGTATGAAGAAGAGGATGTGACTTGCGATACTGAACTAACACTTGTGTTAGTGTAAAGAATCAAGTGTATGTGTGTGTGTGTGTATGTGTGTGTGAGAGAGAGAGAGAGACATGAGTGCAGCAGCCTAAGATTGCTGTGAGGGAAAAAATATCAAGAGCTAAAATATTAAAGTGCAGGAGGGACGTGTGTGTGTGTGTGTGTGTGTGTTTCTACCTCCAGGCAGTGGTTATGTAATACAGAGGACATTTCTCATCACTGCTTTTCCTCTATTCAGTCACAAGAAAAGCTGTGAGGAACAGAAGGAACTAGAGGAACAGAAGGAGCTTTATCTGAAACGCAATTAATTATTAGAATTTTTTTTAAACCATCATATTTTATATGTTGCTGTCAACTCGCTCTTTCAATGATATAGTTATGTTTTATACATTGGAGGATGTGAAACTGAAATGCGTGACTGGACAGAACTTAATGAAAATTTTGCAGTACTCAGATATCAGCCTGAAGTTTAACCTGTGCAAAAAAAAAAAAAAGCAGTGTTATGAACAGGATTTAATAATCTACTTTAAAATAAGATACTAATAAGCTACTCGCTCAATGTAAAAACACCTGCACCAAGAGATATTAATTAGAGAAGCTAAACTGAAATTGTTACTGGGATTTCTTAATATTTTTACTGCTGAAATAATAGCACTGAAGTGGTATAAGTGAATTTTAACACGCTGGAATACGATCTACTTTTTGATTCCTCATCTGTGATTTCCGAAAGGGAAGTGTATTCGGCTAACAACGAAAGAAGACCAATGCTTTTACTCTCTGCCTAACTTATTAATACGTAGAAATTTAATTTTGTAAGGCTGAGTATTTTACACCTTGTTTACACTATTTCTTTGTATTAATAATAGGCAGAGAGTTATGAGTGCATAAAAGGTTGATAAAGGTTATATGGTGTTGGAAAAGCTTATGTGGTGAATAGTCTGAGGTCTGCAGGTCTGCAGACGCCCTAAAATGGCAAAATGGCAACTGTGTTACCTGTCACCTGTGTTACCCATCAACTGTAACACAGTTGACAGAGATTAACACAGTTGACAATATTGGCAGTTCATTGTCATAATTTATGCTCACATTGTGCTGTTAATAAAATATATATATATATATATATATATATATGAAGAATTATTACTACATAAAAAAATACTACACAGAAATTACACAGTAATTACTGTAAAAAGGAATTGGCTAAAACCTTTAGAAGGGATAAAGTCATCTTATTGAGTATTGAACTGAGCTTACCAGGAGTATTGACAGTGATTTGTATTTTAGCTCCCTAAAATATAGAAATGGGTTAATCTGCTGCTAAGAAGCAGTGCCAGGGCAGGGCTCGATGTGATGCTGATCCTGATCCTGAGAGAAGATCCTGTGTTACAGAAACACAGAGAGAAGTGGCATGGAAGCAAAAAGCAAGGGAAGATGAAGACATGATGTGAGTGAGAGGAGAGAAGAGAAGGAAACCAACATATTGGAGAAGAGCTCAATGCCAGAGTAGAGAGAAAATATAAGTGATAGAGAACCAGTTTACTCCACCCCAGAGTCCTTAAATTGATCCACAGCCTCAGATTTCAAGGTGCAGATTTATTGAATATAACACATCACAGACACAACTAGACTGGACAGAGACACACACATCTACACTAAAGAGACACCAGGGACACTATGTATTTAAAATCTTTCAGTTTGCTATGTTTATGTTTCAATAAATTGTTGATCGTTCTAGTAATGTTTCCTAATCGACTCATTTGAATTCATCAGATTAATTACATAACACAAAGGTTTTATCTTAAGGAAGGGATTCTCTTGTTCTGCTAATGTGTCCTGTCAACCGTGTTACTCCCGTCAACTGTGTCAGTTTGTTTGTGTTACACGTGGTTTTTCTGTTATAAATCTTTTAACTGTTGGCTAAACTGTAACAAAAGAGAGGGAAGTCTTACCTAAGCATGATGAATAACTCTAAATTCATGTTGATTTATGTTGACAAAACATATTATTCTGTCATGATAGCATCTCACAGAATGTCTATTACAAGGTTCAAAATTCAATTCATTTTCAAATCAATCTGAAAAAACAAATGTAGAATAGACTAAATACTTTTATACAAATATTTTACCAAATGTGTTGTACTTTACGTATGTTTTATACAACATTTGTCCATAAGACAGTTGACAAAATAATTAATCAAATGTTTATTTTCAATTTTAAAAAGTCACTAAAGTTTAAGCTTGGCAGTTAATGATTTTAGCACATATTACAGAAACATCTAGTTTATTTATCAAAAACAACACTGATTTATTTACTTTTTGATGGATATAAAATGTACCCGTAATTATAGAATGAAAAAACATTTATAATTATAGGGGGAAAAAACATAAAAACTAATTAAAAGTGTATTTTGGTCCACAGTTGATTTTGTGATTATAATCAGCAATAAAAATAAAACTGAGATTGTGTTTAAATAATAATAATAATAATAATAATAATAATAATAATAATAATAATTAAAACACACAGAGTGATCAAATAATTTAAAATAAGGCGAATTAATTATTTTATAATTCTGTGCAGGAGTTCTGATGTCATTTTGTGGAAATTTTCAAATGCACAAATTATTATTATTATTATTATTATTCATTACTCCTTTAATGGCGATGTAGTTTTGTATGTGGCTTCACACTTTTTTAACGTTACAGGAAGACTTTTATGTCCCACAACTCATTCGAACTTCCTCTTCCGGTTGACTCGCGCTACGTGTAGCAGGTATCAATCTATCGTCTTCGTTTTTGTATTAGAATCTAATGTAATCTTTTATCAGTATTAAATATGTACACATGTTTATAGCATGTTTTAATTCTGTAATATTATCCGGACACGACTGTAAATAAATTGAGGCGGGTTTATTCCGCGTTTTTGTTTAAAGTTGGAAGTTTAGCGGGCTGCATTCACAGTCGCTGCGATTTACTGTTTAAAACCGAGAAAAGCGTGCAGATTATGCTGTATAACTCCTACGTAGTGGATATAACAAAAACATTATCCTAATTTGCCTATGTTGTATTGTAGTTAGAGTTCTGTGTGTGTAGCAAACATGTTAATTGTTGCCGTAATGAGTTTAAAGGAAAAGGACACATAATTGGAATGAGCTGAAAGATGCTGCTTCTGAATTTTTTTTTTTTTTTATAGCTGTGGTTTTAACAGTAATTAAATTTGTGTTCACAGAGATCGTTATTAAGGATGGCAAAGTCTAAGAACCACACCACACACAACCAGTGTGAGTATCTTTCTCCCATATACACACACCGCTTTAATATCATGGCGAATGATAGGAATTTTGTGGTTTTTCCTCTGTTCAGCCCGCAAGTATCACAGAAACGGGATTAAGAAGCCTCGCACTCATCGCTATGAGTCTCTGAATGGGGTGAGTGTGTTTGCTTTTAAATGTACAAATCTGTCTTTTATTAAAATTCTGTGCTCAAACATGATAGAACAGTGTAAAGTTAAAATACGCTTGCAGCTGTGTGCCCTCATACCTGATCTAAACAGCCTCCTTTACCAGACATTGGGTTAATCTGACTCTATAGCCCGATTCGGACGGGACTAGTTTTACAGGGGGTCCTTAGAGAAACGTACTTTGTGATTTTAATCCCAAAGATCTTGTGCAACGTCCACATGTAAAACACAGACACTCCTACCTCCGTAAACAACACTCCGTAATGTTAGTCCCGTCCGAATGCATACATGAAATGACAGACGTCGTCTGAAAGAAATTTAAACTCAAACGTTGTTTGGAAAACTAGTCCCGTCCGAATATGATAACTTATGATAACAATCATGATCTCTTATCAGACCCACAGTATGATGTATTTTATACACTTTACTGGAAACATGCTTCAGAATCTTCTTTCTCCAGTCTCCTTTTCATTGGGCAGAAAAGTGAAATAAAGATTTAAGTGTGGTTTAAAAACCATACAGATCAGACGAACAATAAAGAAATTATCTGATAATTATTACTATTATGTATGAGTAACTGGCTCAACTCTCCAGCGCACCAGGTTACTTTCTCACTATCGTTCACTTGGACCAAGACCTCGTCAGTGTTCTGCACCATTGTTTAAAACCCTCCCCGTGTAAAACCACGCACTAATGTGGATTAGTGTTTGACACATCCATACCGGAACATGGAGATTAAACTTTTGTTTTCTCAGTCAGTCAAGAATAAATCATGGTCAAGCCTCATGTTAAAGGTCTGTGACTGGTAACGTGTGATGTCAGTCATCTCTTCTTGTGAAAGGAGGCGGGCTTAGACAGTCTTGCGCTGAGAAAAAATAATTTCCTCCTCATAAATGGAAAAAACATTTAGCTTGTGTTATAAGTTGGAGTTTGGATGCATCATTGTTTTGTGTTGTGGAAAATAAAATATTTTTCATATAGTACATTAGTTTAATTAACTTTAAATTAAGTTTAAGTTGTAGGGAAGACTCTGAAACCTCAACATTAAAATGTTGACAAACATTTGTGAACAAAGATGTGTGGAGATTGAATTATTTATTTATTTTTAACCTCTCGTCTCTCATGGTAAATCATTGTGTCCTGGAGTGAAGCCCAATCGCCTGAATATAGTTTAATACTCTTGTAGTGTGCACTTCTGGAGAAAGATGAGTCTAACCTGACACTTTTATGTCTCCGTCTCTCTGCAGGTGGACCCTAAGTTTCTGAGAAACATGCGCTTTGCCAAGAAACACAACAAGAAAGGGTTGAAGAAGCTCGCCAAGCAGCAGGCAGCCAAATAAACAGATTCTGAACAATTTGTCTGTACAGATATTGTTTATACCATCCACAATAAAAGTCTAGAAAGTGTAGCATGGACCTTGTTTAATCTTTCTTTCTCAAGCGCACAGAGCCATCAATGTGTAGATGCCACATTGGCTGCTGGATCCACTGCACTGACCCTCATACTTCACTCACTCTATATTAATACTGTACTGTTTAAACACACTTTAAACAGTACACACCTCAGTGATGCTGCATAAAGAGACTTTGTTTAGAGTTTTATTTCAGAGTGAAAGATGTGTGTTCTGACACACTCTTCGGCATAAGGCAACATGACCTCTTTAAGTATTCTGATGTACTCAAATTGATCCATAATCCCTGAAATGTAATAAATAGACCCAACACCATAGTACGAGAAGATTCCCCATATGATGCTTGTGCCTCCAGGCTTCACTGTCTTCACAGTGTACTGTGGCTCGAATTCAGTGTTTGGGGGCCTGACAAACTGTCTGCGGTCTCTAGACCCAAAAAGGACAATCTTGCTCAAGAGTCAATGTCTTCTTTGGCGAACTGTAACCTCTTCAGCACGTCTTTTTTTCAACAATGGGACTTCTTGCTGATGGCTTGGCTTCTCATAGCCGTCTTCTAATAGTAACAGCACTCACAGGTAACTTTAGGTCTTCTTTGACCTGCTGGAACCGATCATTGGCTGAGTCTTTGCCAATTTTGTTATTCTTCGATCCATTCGAATGGTTGTTTTCTGGTGTAAGAGGAATAAAACAAATGCTGTTAAAGAAAGTAACTACACTGCACATCACTTCACAACCATGGAGTGCATTATTTTTTAACTTTATAGTTTATAAAGTTATGATTTGTCACATTTTCAGTGTGTGTTCACTCTACAAACCCCATTAAAGTCTACAGAGTGACTTGTGCACTGATATCAGGACCATTGTTGAACGGGTAAATTATTTTCATTGACATGATTTTTTCCAAAGTATCAATTTGGTACTTGTGCTGAACCACTTTGTCTCCTGACTCCTAGCTCACTCGTTTTTGGTCAGATGGGGAAACGAGACACGCTCGTCAAAGGGCTCAAAAAACTCTATTACTCTGGTAAAACTCAAGTTAATCAAAATTATTGACATTTCCACATTATTCACACTCAGGAGACCTGGCCGAATGGTTCAATATGCGCTCCATGAGGGCGATATGGCTGCCTAGATCTGAAAAGGAAAAACCATCGGTCAGATTCATTAGAACAGTAAAGCAGAAGGCCAACTGTCTGACACCTGTTCATTAATTACCAACGTTTTTGTGCTTTAAAAATAATGATAAGAGTAGGGGTGCCTTTACTGATAATAATCAGTCTGAATATTATGAGTAAAATATTTCCCCTGTGCACTCAGTCTTTTACATTGTATCATCAGAATTTTATTTGATATTGAAATCAGGGACTTCACATCAACACTAAAGCCGCGTTTCAGCTACAGAAACATCACCACCGTGCTGTGCCTTTTCACTGTTGCATTTATTCAGTGTTGTGTTTATTCAACTCCCTTCATAAACTCCAGAAACTCAGGAATAAAATAAACACAGTTAGCGTACAGTTCAGTACCTGAAATAACACAAAATGATAAGACGGGTTCATTACCGTTGTAATCGATCTACCCGTCATATTGTTTCTGTCTCCATCCTTCATAAGTTTCTCCACATCATCTTCAGTGATCAACTCTCCTGTAGCTTTCAGCATCTCCCGCAGTTCCTCCATATCAATATATCCATCTGTTTCTATACACACACACATACACTTCTGATCAGTTACAGCATCATGATGATTAATCTCCTTCCTTGTCTTTTGGCTGTTTCCTTTCGCCACAGCGAATCATCTGCCTCTATCTACCTCATAACTGCATCCAGACTCTTTGGTCTTCCTCTAGACCTCCTGCCTCAGCATCCATCTACATTCAAAGAAGCTTTTTGTTGCTTTTGCTTGAGGTGTAGTGACCTCCTAGTCATCTCTAATTCCAGCACCCTGCTTATGCATGTGGCCCATTGCATTAACACCATTATTCCAGAATGGGCCATGACTCAGCTGTTGCAGTCAGTCACAATAGATGACGCAAGGTAGCTGATTCACTATTATCATATTTTCGCCTCGCACCATTCTCTCAATTATTTTCACTTTTGTCTCCATTATTATTTCTTAGCAGTACCAGCCTCATCTCTGCATATACACCATAATGTATATGAGATGGAGATAGATAGATAGATATTAAAACATAGTAATGCAAAAAATTTTTGTTGTGTATGTGTTGTATGTAGTAGAGTACGTCTAGATAACATTGTTGTAGTAGATAACAACTTTATCCCATATGACTCACATAAATGTTAAACTCGAATAGCTTTGGATTTTTTTTTTTTTTTTAACTTTATACTTTCTAAGTAGGTCATAATTTCATTTTTGAATTCTAGAAAAAGGGGTGCACTATTATTGAATTTACATTTATGAATAAAAAAACTTCAAATTCATTATAAAATATTTATCCTCCTCCTCTTGTAGTCAAAAAAAATAAACAAAAATAACGCCTTTAAAGAAAACAAAAATCAGAAAACAAGCTTTGAATAAAAAATGAATGATATCTCATAATTCTTTTTTCATTATACTCACACATCCAAAACAAATGCAGGATAATATTTGTATAATAATTTAAATGAGACTTTTATTATAAATTATTCATCTTTTTAATTAAAATATATTTCTCAGGTAAAGTCTTTTTACCTTTTTCAAAAGAATACTGTTAACAAGACCATCCTAATATGACATCACATGAGGTACAGAGACAGTACGTTTTTGAAAAAGTGCTCTAACTCTTTTAATGCTTGGATGAGCATCTGAAAAACATATTTGGCCAACAAATGTTTTGCTGGGATGAATATCTGAAACAACAGGAAATTAAACTGAAAACCCTCTCAACAACGTAATCACACTTGCTTTAAAGCATTCTAGATAGAATTTTGATCCTTTAAGAATCGCCTCAGTCAGTTTATTTTAAATGTAAAATTTAAAGTTGTTGTGAAGTCAATAAATTTCTGTCTATTCATTAAAGAAAATTTATGCCATGAACCTTGTTCCTTCACACCAAACCCTATAGGATTAAGTAGATTCATCAACATATAAAGAGAGCACTGCATATGAGAGTGTACAGAGACCTTCTGGAAATTCTTCCATTTAGAGATAAATCTCTTCAAATCCATAAATCCAATTTTAATAATAGAGGAAAAATTGGGTTGAGTTGAGCACTTCTTAATTGCAATTAACTCACATTTGTTTATATTCAAGCATAAATCAGAAGCTTTTGAAAACAAATCAATTAAATCTAAAGCAAGAGGAATTTGAGACCCATCTTGCAAAAGCAGTGTGGTATCATCAGGTAGCTGACATAAAATATCTGTCTGCCACCCTGATGCCACTCAAATCACTTTTCCACATATACTCAGCAAAAAAAGAAACGTCCTCTGACTTTCAACTGTTTTTACTTTCAGTAAACTTAATGTGTAAATA
>JAQMYJ010000016.1:1672214-1682648 GCA_030014305.1 Clarias laeviceps | reverse complement strand
GTAGAAAGAAATAAAAATCAGGAACCATCATGGAGTTAGAAAGTGACCCCAAACTTTTGAACAGTAGTGTATATATACACAGGTAAAGGTCTGAGTTCTATACCTTCAAGGCCAAAGCGGTAGAACTCTGTTGCGATGTCTTTGACAACTCCGTGAGAATTTTGCTGTGTGCGGAGCTGGAGTTTAGTGATCAGGTCGCTCACTACAGAGTTAAGTGTGCTCTCGTACGCCTCCACAGATTTGGGACGCAGCATGTGTTTAGCCAGAAGACTGCGAACTCTCTGCCACTCCTCTCCCTCACTGACAACGCACACAACACAATCCATCCATCAGTTAGTCACACATTAAACCACTTACATTTATCATTTTAATAAGGTGTGTGTGTGTGTGTGTGTGCATGCTTACGCTGTCAGCAGGCCATATCCATGCCCCCTGTGATTCCTGTAGTCCTTCCAGGAGGAAATGTCTGACCGCACAGGTGTGTGTCCCTCCTGTCTAAGCACTTGCTCCATCAGCTCGGGTTCTGCCACATGTACTGTCAGAACCGGCCCAAAACTTGCCTTCCACATTGGCCCAAACCGCTGCCGCCCCTCCAGCTGGGAATAAACACACACTGAGTGTACTGCACACTTCCTGCACTAATACACAGTCCTACAGATTTTACGATTGAAACATACTTCATATTTAGGTGTGTGTTCATGTATGCTCAGGTGTGGGTGTATGTAGGTGTGTTTACCTGCAGTTCATGCAGTCTGGACAGTCCTCGCTTTGCCAGCAGGTCCCAGATGAATCTGACTGCTGATGGTCCGGGCATCTGATCCAGAGTCTTCACGTTCACCTTAGGTTCCACCCACTTAATCACTGGGGTCACGCTCCTCCATGACACACGCATCACTTGCTGCAGCATCTTCACACTCTGTACCCACACTTTACACACAGTTCACACACACTGTGTCTCTATTAGAATGAGTGTATCCCCCATACATTCCTGTCTTGTATTTATAACACACAACCACACACTCACACACATTGCCAACCCATTTCTGACAGAAAGGGGGCGAGGTTGTCCTGAGGGTGTGGCCAATCAGAATGCAGGACTTCAGCAAACCCCTGATTTCTGAGCACACTCTCAGGTAGTGATGCGAAGTTTGGATCATTTTAGTGACTCGGTTCTTCAAAATGAACGAATCTTTTTGGAGTCATTCAATAAACAGACCCCCAACACGTGTAATTTTGGCTATAGTTCCAGTAATGAAACAACTACAGTGCAGCTAAGGACATATGATAAGCAGAATGAGCAGCTCACCTTTCATATTTTCTGGCCCGAGTCGTTCGTTCTCTTGTCACGTGACCCGCATAGACGCTATTAGTGCACCGCATAGCGTCTACGGGAGACACGTAACAAACGAACGAACACCTCATTTCTGTTTCCTGTACATAACCTACGGAGGTTTTTTTGCGATGCTTTGCGCATGCGCGCCCAGTAGAAAAAGAACGAATCACTCTCTGAGACGACTCGTTCTTGTGAGTCACGTTAAAGACTCGTTCAAAAAGAATGAATCGTTCATGAACGACCCATCACTCTCGGGTTTCTAATGAAACTCTGTAACAGTATGTAGAAATGAGAAACATGAATTAGCATTAGCAATTTTCACCTGTACTATTGAATTCAATGGCTGAATTAACAGCTGTTGTGCTTAATGAGAACTCTAATGTGCTTACACACCTAATGCTGCAATATTTCCTGCAACTGACTGAATAAGATTAAATATAATAAAAAAAAATATTTAAATATCACTTCAACACATATGAATGAACACATACAGAATAAGTAGTAATGTAGCATTGTAGCAAGTGTTAATTTTAACCCAGCACACACACACATGCACACACACAGGTGATGTTTGACCAGGGTCTTTGGATTTTGCATATGAATATGTAAATCGATATGTATGTATGTATGTATGTATGTATGCATGTTTGGATAGATGGATGGATGGATGGTTGGATGAGTGTGTGTGAGTGCAGACTTCATTGTGTGTATTCAGGTCTGTCTTTCACACACACACACACGCACACACACACACACACACACACACAGACAGATAATCTCTGACCAGGGTCTTTGGATTTTGCATATGAATCTATTAATCAATATGTGTGTATGGATGTGTGCAGACTCCATTGTGTGTATTCAGAAGGTCACACACACACACACACACAGAAACACACACTAAACTAGCAGACATAATGATCTGCACACAGGTTACACACATACGATGCAGTGTGTGAGGTTACTGATGCTCAAGATAAACCTGGAGCTCGGCCAACATTGTGTGTGTGTTCAGTGTGGAAATCTAATCAGTACGGAGAACTCGGCCTGGATAAGTGTGTGTCCCAACCTGACTTCGACCTCCTTTAGATTTCACAGAAGACCAGAAAGCAGAATGTGATGGAGAGATGTGGCATAAAGTTTCAGCACGTATGCTCCTGCTCTCATCATGTGACCTCATTAGCATATTTAAATAGAACTTTAGTGCATTATATCAATATTGTATTTTTAGGATTACCTTAACATTTTTAAATAGCCCCACATTACCATATTACACCAATACTATACCATCACCTTGGTTATCAACATATTTAAATTACATCAATAATATAATTGCCTTTACCCCATTAACATATTTAAATAACATCCCATTATCACATTACAATATTACATTACAATAGTATTTTATTTAAGTGAATACTATCATCTCCTTATTTCATTCATATATTTAGATAAGACCACATTATCATATTACACCAGTACTATTTCATTGCCTTACCTCATTGATACATTTAAATATGACATAAATATGATATATTTAAATATTTATACATTAACATATAAACTTTACTGATATTATCAAATACATTAAATATTATCACTACATTAGCAAATAAAAATATTATCATATAATTATCACACTACATTCCCGATGCACCATCATGTGAATGTACACACTTTACCATAACATTAAATTACACAATAGTTTTACTCTAATAGCATCTTTTTACAACAGATATATAGTATTATAAATCTTTAAATGCATCAAGAATGCTTTTAAGTAATTTAAGCAAAATATGGATTAAAAGAAAAATTTTATACTTCACAAAACACAGACTACACACCATGTACAAAGCAGAGAAACACTATATGGTCAAAAGTTTGTGCACCCTGACCATCACACACATGTCCTTGTTGAACAGCCCATTTCAGATGTGCAGTTATAATGCACTCCACTCTTCTGTGAAGGCTGTACACTGTATGTGTGGGGATTTGTTTTCATTCACACACTCAAGCGCTGATGTCAGAATGTCGAGTTCCAGTTCATCCGAAAGCTGATGGATCGGTGAGGTTGAATTCAGTCAGGGCTCGGTGCAGGACACTCGAGTTCTTCCGTTCCGACACACTCTTAACACACAGTGTCTTCATAGAGTTGTCTTTGTGGATCTCACAGGGACGTCGTCATGCTGGATCAGTATTTGCTCTTATTAGCGAGGTTCTCACATAAGGTCAGTGGGAACAGGAACTCACTGATACTAACCGTGATGAAAAGTTTGACTTCACATTCATTCATTAATAGAGGGTTGTTTTGATATTAGAGAAATAGCACACTTGGGGATGTGCTATTATAGTAAAATAATCAACTCCTGCTTACACCTATGTAAGCATATATATAAATATAAGCATATATATATATATATATAAATAAACTGTAGAGATCTTACATCATCAGCTTTCATCTTTAATCTGCATTACCTGCAGGATTAATCACCTTCAATTGCCATTTCAGTTGAACACTTTTTTTGAAACTGCTTTCAAACAACTTCAGTACTCAGGAAAGCAACTGGGTGAAAGGTCAAATCCAAAAATAAAATCTAGGTCAACTACTGGCCCCCCACATGCATATACAGATTTAATGTAAATTAAGTAAAATGCACACATGAAAAAACATTAATGCCAAAGCATGTTGATAATAAATCATGGGTAATCAATTAGCACTGTTCTGCTTGCTAGATGTTAACATTTTTTTTTACATTGCAAATTAACAGTTTTGCTGTGTCTGACTAGCTCAAGAATTTGAGGGTTTTTAATCTTTCTGTAGTGTGCGTGTATATCTGTGCACGAGTTCGTAATGTCATGTATAGCTAGTGGTCAGATACGCTAGTTTTAAGTCTTATAAATGCGTCAGTGGAAATCCTGTAATAATGCCATCTCCACCTCAGCGTGTTGGACGTGTGGAGAGAGAGAGAGAGAGAGAGAGAGCAACATGGCCACCTCCGCTAAAATGTGTGTTCTGAGTAACCTAAAAACAGTGGTCTTCAACCTGTTTTACACCACAGACCAGTTTTATGTAAGACAGTTTTCCGAAGACCGGTCATTGTGCGCTCATAATAAAGCATAATAAAGTGTGATAATCAAGAATCAGTGTGAGCCCTGAGTTTCGGGGAGACACTCACACCTGAAGTATGTTTCTTATGTCCAGTCTGCTACGGAATTTTGTTTTCATTGCAGAAAGCTTGGTTGTTGGAAATGAAAGCAGGGTTTTTAGTGCTTTGTGGCAATCCCAGGATATTCCACTTTTATTTTCTGTAGGATTGAAGATGTCACAAACTCACTTAAGGCCACCTCTTATATAGAGTGAGCATGTGAATCACCTGTTGCGATAAACCCGTAATTTTGGCATTTTCTTTTAAATACAGCTTTCTTACTTTCTGTTGGCAGTTTCAGCATCTCATCATTGAGCATTTTCACTTTTTCAAAAAAGAATTTTCCAGAGAAAATTAGTTCTTACTAATTTTAGTCAGAGTTAGCTTGTAATGTTAGCTTAACATTATCGGCCACAAAAACAGATACAGAGAGCAATGTGGGGAAGAGGTACAGTATAGACAACACAACTTGAAAGATCTGATTATTTTTCAAAATACAATACACTACAGACTCTGATATGCAATAAAATAGAAATAAAACATTCATTTTTCTGTACGTCCTGGTACCAGTCCACAGCCCGGTGGATGGGGACCACTAACCTTAAAACATTTACACCACATTTTACACGGTGTTAGTACAGTATGAGTTGTATTTAACACCAAAGTCAATGTTTTCTGTGGTTTTACTGGATTGAGGCTGGAAATTACAATTACAGCTTTACCGTCATCCTCGGGTTGCTCATCAGGGACAACCTGATAATAACGATTTATAAATATTTCCTTACAGTTTTAAAACTCATTTCCATAATGCTTTTAATTCTGTAAAGCTGATTTGCAACAGTGACCATTGTTAAAAGCGCTATATAAATAAACCTGAATTGAACTGAACTTAGAACAGAGCAGTGTAACACTTACGTGCTACTTTTCATGCGAACTTGCTAGTCACCAACTAGGGCCTGCTTACTCGCTCGCAAGCTATCTTAAAACAGATTCCATCATAATCTAACAGGATTATGAAATATAAAGAGATTTCAGTTAATTCTCGTTTTAATAAATATATTTCTGGTTAATCAGTTTGAGAGAGAAAGAGAATTTTACTGTTAGCTGAAGTCAGGGTTTCATGCCAAAGCCTACACCATGCTAATCAGAAATCTCTCTCTCTCTGACACACAAACACAGATAAGGAGAAGCTTGTTAATGATTTATGTTTCTCTGAAGTAACTGGAAAAGAATACAGTGATTCATATCTGTATAAATTAATCTGAGAAATCTGTCTGATTTAGCTTTCACTAACTGGCTCAGAGACATTAATTAATTCTTCACCTGATGATGAGCTGTTCGCAAGCCGCTAGATATGTTAGCTCAGTGTTAGCATCAGGAACAGCATTAGCTGATTAACCAGCAGTGTATTCCTGCTGTACGACTTATTAAGTATTTAAAGCAGGTGTCTCATTAGCTTTCAGTGGGCAGATCAGTGATACTGCTGTTTACACACACACACTCACATCCTAATAGCACTGATCAGAATTATGAGGATATAAAAAAACACACACACAAAAAAAAAAAATCATCCAGAAAGGGCAGATTTTAGGAAGAAGTGCTTGTGTTTAGATTTAAGGTCACACTGTTCCTTTATTAAAACAATTTTCACAGAACAGAAAGACAGACTTCAGGAAAAATCATTGTGAGTATGTGAGAAAGATTAAAGGTCAGAGGAACAGTCACAGACACACAGTGGTCTATCTCTGCGAATGAGATTAGTTTAGTGCTAACTCTGGGAAAAAACATTTTAGGAAGTGACTGAGGGGAGAAATCGCTTTTCTGACTGAACAGGGACGAGTCCTGAGGAGCTCTCTTAGGTTCTGAGCAGTTCTGAGCTCTAAAGCACCATCCATGCGAGACACTTCAGAAGTCCGTTTAAAGCGGTTCTCAGAACTACACCCATCTCTGATAAATGTTTAGGAAACAGAAACATGAGAAATGATTCATTTTATAACTCAGAAACTCTTCCAAATTAAAAATCAGAAATACAATTTAATTATTTAATACATTATTTACCAAAAACTTCAGCGAGTGTAAAATGAGTTAGAGCTCATTTTGCTTCTGAATAACAACGTGTGGAAACGTGACCTCAACTCGGACACACGGCACCCGTTTATGTATCAGGTCTTGGGGCTCTGCTGGGGCTCTGGTGGCCGCGTCATCACACCGGGGTTTTGAAGAAAGAGTTTCAGCTCGGGTCCTCGATTCTGCGAAAAACAGCAAGGAAGTTATTTCCTCCATTCCGCTGCACCTTCTTCCCTTCTTCGGTACACGTTCCTAAACGGCCCACGATGATGTCATCCATCTGCAAGGACAAAAGGTAAAAGGTCAGGTTATAGTGCTAGCAAAAGTAGAGAAACTGTCTGCCTATCTGTTTGCCTGCCCTCGTGCCCCTCTGTCCACCCCTCAAACTTTCAGTCCATCTCTACTGCCCCTCTGTCTACCTCTGCATCTCTGTCCTATCACTTCCTTGTACATGTTCATCTGTCTGTCATTCTCTATCAGTGTACTGGTCTTTCTCTGTTTATGAATAATTGTGTGTGTGTATGTGAAAACAGTACCAGTTCCTCCTCAGACACTTGGCTGAATAGCGGATGCTCTGTGAAGTGTTTCACCATCCAGACATGCACTTCCTCCACATCTGTCATGGTGTAAACTAAACCCTGTCAAACACACACACGTTTAGCAACACATAGCAATGCCTTCTTCCCCCTCATAGAAAAAATGTAAAGTGATGGGGTGTGTGTGCGTGTGTGTGTGTGTGAGAGAGAGAGAGAGAGGAAGGGAGAGTATGTGATACCAGTTCACATTAAATACAGATGTTATTCCCAGAGGGAGAGGATGAGATGCGGGATAATAAAATGAGTCAGCTGACATAGGGTGAATCAGTTGAAGGAATGAATCAGTTGCCCAAGTGAATCAGATGATTCAGTGTGTAAGTGAGAGACAGAAATAGCTGAGAGAGTAAACAGCAGGTGGAGTCCTCTGTGTCATTGACTTTTACTCTAATTTACTGAATAAGCAGAACACACGATTCACAGAAGCATACATGAGAAGCTGAACGTTCAGAACCTCAGCGTTCCTCAGATGCCTTCAGAGGCTCAGCTAAAGCTCAGAGCGGGCTAAAGAGATTCTGAGGAACACCGGCTGATCATTCCTACATGTCCCAGTCTTATAAAATATAAAACCAGAATTATAATTGGAGGTTTGACTTTTAGTTCCCCTTAGGGGGCGTGAGTGTGTGTGTAGGTGTGTGCCTTACCCCGACTCGCAGTGTGTATGCGTACTCCGCTAATAAAGTTGGACTGATAATCCTCCATTTGTGCTTAGTTTTTTTGAAATGGGGATCTGGAAACAGGAAGAACATCTTGCTGAGCTACACAAACACACACACAAACAAACACCATTATTATTAGAAAAAACACACATTTACTTGAGTATTTGCACAGCATGTGTAACAGTTTATAAATGCACTACACAAGTGAGTGTGTAAAGAAAATGTCCAAGCAGTGCCTATGGGCTGTGTGATATGATGACGAAGAAGATGGCCCTCTGTCGCTGACTCACTTGTCCTTTAGTAAAGAAGTTGGGGAGGTATTTCATGGCATTACTGCGCACACAGGCGATGTTCTGGTATTTTCCTGGTTCAGAGGCGCGGAGAGATCGGATTCGATCCTGAACGTAATCTGAGACTTTAACCCGAATCTCCAAACCCAGAATGAGCTGATCAGGGAACAACGATGATAACTCCACTAACACAGAAACAAAACAAAAACATGAATAAATACAGCATTGTTCTGCGTTGGAAAAGAAATACTAAGTTTTTTAGGCATTAAAACACAGTAAGAAGAATAAAAAATACAAACACTGTGAAAAGGAGTGAATCATTAAGCTGAGAAGATATTACTCTGGAGATGAAAGATGTGATATTTGGCGCCCCCCTGTGGCTGATTTAATTTACAACCAACATTTTAAACAAGAAAACATTTTGTTGGTTATTAAAGTTTTACAGTTGAACATATTATTAAATTAATGTACATCCTAGACTGCTCTGCTAGGAGCCATAATCAGCACATGACTGAGCTTTAATGCATTTATGAGAATTAGTGTAGATAGTGTAGATTAGTAAGATCATTAATGTGTATTTGACAAATTGTTATTATTGTTATTATTGGTAGGAAAATTAAATAAAAGACAAACTGCATCTGTAGTTGGAGTGAATGTAAAACTAAATTTCTTTCTAGTATTTGAAAGGATTAAAATCGGGTGAAACTGAAGTAAAAAAAAGTCTTGAAGTGCTGTATTCTCCATCATTACAGATGAACTGTGCGAGTTGACAGCCTGCACCTATTTGTGGCGGATTATGATGGTAAAAGAATACTTTTTGTATGTTTTTAGAATTTTTAGAAACAAAGTGTTGCTCCTGAACATTCTTCAAAATACTGTTCTAGGTTTGAGTTCCAGAAACAGGTCTGATTGAGTACGGAATTCTTTCTGTTTTAAATGCCAGTCATTCTTTTGTCACCACTCAATCACTGACGCAATGTATGTTCTGTACACTTTACAGAGAACGCAAAACAGACCAGGAGCATCTAAGGAACATGTAAAAACAGAAGAGAATGTAATGAAGGATGAACTGAGTGGAGAGAAACTGAAGCACAGAGTCAGCAGAGTTTTACTTCTTATCGGTCTTCTGGCCACTGTTAAGTGTGTATCTGTGTTATGAGGTTTCTCTGGACTGAAAGATACTCCACTTCCTGTGTTTGTGTATGTGTGCATGCATGTGTGTGCATTATCTACCCAGCAGTCCTCCGTATCCACACCCGATATCAGCGAACTCCACCTGAGCACTCCGTTGTCCCTCTGTCTCCATCTGCTCACCATCTGAGCTAAAATACTCAGGATAAAGCTGAGACCAACTCATCTGCTCTGGGCACAAAGGGCTGAAACACACATACACAAACACAGAGAGAAAGAAAGAAAGAGAGAGAGAGAGAGAGAGAGAGAGAGAGAGAAAACAAATAAATAAAGTTCATTATATAAGTATGAAGTATTTGTTCAACACTGGTTTAAAAAAAACATATCTGAGGTGGATAAAGATGAGCTTTAACTCTAATTTAAACCTTTCTTTTAAGTTCGTGATCAGAACTCCATGCACATTGACACACCTCATATCTGGTCATATCTGGTCACCTCATAACTAAACAATAATATAATAATTCCAGCTACAGGGACCTCTGTGCCGCACGCGCACTGTGTTCCCTCTGTGACAGGAAGTAATAAACACTAACGCAGAGCTGTGGTAATAAAACACTCACTACTCGAATGTGTGATCAGCCATGGGGTTAGAGTGAGCTCTCTGTCGGTAAAACTTCTTCTGGGGCATACACACACTCATCCTGAAGCTAAACTAAAGAATTTAAACGCAGTTAAAGTCAAACAAGATAAGATGAGCTAGCAGCTGCGCCGGCACGCGCTCCTACACAAAAAGGCGTCGCAGTAGAATGACGTCACACCACAGGCGCAAAATTTAATAAAAAAAAAAACACGAGAGCCGTGTCTGTTCGGCTTTAATCATAAAAGCACGTCATATTGTTACATGCAAATCTACATAAATAACACAATAGAATTTAATTAATTTCTTTCACAAATCATCGAATAAACAAAGAAAAGAAAAAAAAGTTTTCTCACCTTTTAATCTACTCAAACTCAGACTTTAGAGCTGTTTTCTAGGCTTAAATGTCTCATCTCATCTCCTGACTGCATCAAAGAAAAAATAACATGAACATGTGAAAAGGTTATAGTCAATCTTCAGGCTCAATAAAGTATCTATCTACCGATCAAAAGTTTAAGACCACTTGAAAAATGGCAAAAAATCATATTTTGCATGGTTGGATCTTAACAAGGTTCCAA
>JAQMYJ010000016.1:1636798-1648718 GCA_030014305.1 Clarias laeviceps | reverse complement strand
AGTGCAGATAGTTTATGTTCACATACAGCTACATGACACACTGCATGAAAGATCATATTTGAAAAAGCATAATAGGAGCACTTTTAGAGTTATGAATGCTTGGTGCTGTTGGCATCCAACTTTACCAAATCCCATGATAAATAAGTGTAGAGAGTTTACTACTGATGTTCAGGTTAAGGTTTCACTAGAGAAGTACAGACGGGACGGTTCCTCCCACTGAGAGCCTCCTATTGATCTTCTCCATTAAATGTCCTCATTATACTTTAAGTGCTCTTTGGGGATAATGTGTGGCCAATATCATGTGGTTTGTGTTTGTGTGTGTGTTTGTGTGTGTGATGATGGATTAGATGTTCCTTTACTAATTTATTGGTATTTTATTCTGCTTATGTTTTACTTAATAATAATTAAGAAAACGCAGAATATCAGTACCAGGGGGCCAAAACATTTGCTCGTCTGACGATGCTGCTTTAATGTACATTTAACAAAAATAAAAAATAATTCCTGCTATAATCGTCACAAAAACAGATTATTGTCCTCATCATCATCATGACATTTGAAGGTCTCGGTCAGAACATCTTTATTCTGTGTAAAGTATTGTGTGTGGTTGCGTCACTCGTTTAGCTCCTGCACTGGAGTCGTGATGGACAGAATGACGTTTCTGAGTCTTTGGAAGTTGACAGTTTGCTCTGCAGCTCACCACAGCCTCTCAATAACACATCTCATGATCCTTTATCTCATACTTGACAGGAGGAAAAGCTCTGAGTTCTCCAGGTTCTCCAGGTTTCCCTGTGTTCTCTGGTTTCCTCCAGTTTGTTTGGTTTTCATAGCATTTTCTGGTTTCTTCTGGGTTGTGAACTTTTTACTTGTTCTTCATTTTCCTCTGAGCATACACTTTCCTCTGGCTTCTTCTGGGCTTTTTGGTTTCACCTAATCCTCTCCCGGTGTGCACACAGGCTAGCACTCTGTAGAAGGTCTTTAAAACTCAATATTCCTTAAGAGGTCTTTAATCTTCTTTAACAAAATTTATGATACATATTACTCCACCATCGAGTATGTGGGCTTTAGTATCTGACTAATTGTCTTTTGATTAAAGATGTCTTGGATATTCAGTTTTATAGTCTTTGGTCCTGAAGACGTCCTGCAGTGTCCTGTGGTTTCTGCTGGCATCTTTGTTTTTTTAGGTTGCTTTTCTGGTTTCCAGACATCTTTCCTAGGGGTTCTCTGTTTTTTCTAGGTTTTTGTCTGTGTTGTCTTTTCCCATTTCATCTGGGTTCTTTGCTCTTCTCTGGCTTTCCTGGCTTCCTTGGGGTTCTCAAGCCTTTTCTGGGCCCTTTGATTTCCTATTAGTTCTATGATTTTCTCCACGTCTTTTGGCTTCCTTCAACTTTTTAGATTTCTTCTGGTTCTTCAGTTTCTCCAGTGTCTTCCCATCCAAAAACATGCCAGTAGGTTTGATTAGTGATACAAACTTATCCACAAATCCTTGCATCCGATGCAGAGTGTATTTCTGCCCCTCACACCCAGTATTCCCAAGGTGGACTCCAGAGTGTCACATTCCATGATGCTAAACTGAAGGCTACATATCAGAGGTGAGGTGTAAATTTGGTTGATATGGGATTTAACTCTTCGTATGTTAGCAGGTGTTAGCTGAGCATGTAATTCTAAAAGAGGAGAGAGATGTACACACTATCACATATTTTCATGTTTGTTGTATTTTTTATTTCACTCCATTTCTGCATGGCGTTGCATTATGTAACCAGAGTGGTGTGCAGTATTTGAAGCAGGAATTTCACCATCTGTTGACGATTATGTGTAACTGCATGATTTGCATTCCCTCTGTGAAATGCTCAAATATGTAGCAGGTGTTTGAAATCGGAAGTGGAGTTGAATTCAGACAACGACAAATCTACTATGAGACACTGTGTGAGACACATTTTGTTTAGGATCCTTTCAGACTGTTTTAATGTCAAAATCTTATTGACACACACACACAATAATATCATGTATAATTACAATTACTTGCAGGAAATGAGACAAAGAATGATGTTGAGTAATAATGACATTGGGCTGATTAATAATGTTTAAACTTTTAAGCATGCAAACGTATATCACAATTTAATAGAATACTTTTGCACCTTTTACACACACACACACACACACACACAGTGTTTAACATGCATGCAGCACAGAGGCCGTTTCAGGAGGAGGGGTTGCCATGGTAACAGGAAGCAGGCAGAGATGCATGGCTGGTGGTGTAGCAGTAGAGAACAATAAAGCAAGAGAAAGATGAAGTGCTTCTGGAAGAATCTCCCCGACACGAGACGCTGTTTATCAATCAAAGAAAAACACCAAATAAAATTTGTAATGCTTAGTACATTATATTTATATTATATTATATATATATTGTGTGTGTGTGTGTGTGTGTGTGGGGGGGGGGTATAAATTTTTACTAAAAAAGAAATAAGAGTATAGATGTAACTACTACATCATCATTTATTCCATACTGTCTGATTTCTCCTGCTTTATCGCGACTCTTCTTCATCCTCACACCCTCTTACACCTCACATAGTCCTGGGCTGCATCCCAACCCACACACTCTACACTGCACTACATAGTGTGAGTGACTGTAGTGTACACTATCAGGGTTAGTGAGCTGTCATGTGAGCACGAGCCTTTACAGGACGCTGTGTTCCTGTAATAACCAGCAGAGAGAAGAGTCAGTGTATCATGTAGCGTCACATCAATGTGTCGGATAATGCTGTGAGGTTTTAGGACACAACTTTCATTTATTCCAGACACTTTGTTCCATCATGCTTCATCACACTACTAATCCATCTCACCTGTGTAGCTCTTGTGAAACACAAAGATGATGAAGAAGAGAGAATTCATTCTTTCTGTCCCTGGTGTAAAGCATGTGAGTGCTGAACATGTGTGTGATGAGTCACGTTGCCTTGACATTCCATTCTCACATTCTGGTCTTTATCCTCTTCAGGTCCTGCTTTTGTATGTGCCTGTATGTGTGTGTATGTGTGTGTTAGTCCGTTGTCCCAGGTCTCAATCTCACAGAAGAGAATTAGCAGCGTTTATTTTATTAAGAACCCCAATTTACAGAAATAATATTAATGTGCAGTTTGTCATTAAAAACTGATAAAAACTATTTATTTTAAAAATCAGATTTTTCAGTATCAACTTGCAGTGAAATTTAACCAGGTTTTTTTTCTTTTTGGTCCACTTCAGTTTGGCTCCACCCCCAACTGCAGCAGAGTCTTTCAGCCCCACCCCTTTTGCCAAGAAAGACAGTTAAGGTGTGACTTATTTCATTAAAAGCGAAGATGGGTTAAAGATCCTTAAATTTAATCAAATAAATATAACTTACTGTAATGGGAGTTCTGAGAAAGTGCAGTGCAACAGCAGCTGTTTAGGGTTTTCCTTTAGTTTTCCACCCTGTTTGATTTCCTTGTGCCTCGACGTCCTTGTCCTGTGTTGGTAATTTTTGTCTACGCTGAGGTCCAGTTTGTTACCATTGCGTTTATGCCATGCTAATTCCTAAAACCCTCTTTTATAGTCCTGCCACCCTGCTTTGTAACTTTCCAGCACACCCACAGCTCATCTCTGACAAAACAACAAGACAATCAACAATCTCATGGATACAGCTCATGTCCCAGCCAGGTCCCGCTCTGTCCCAGTCATGTCCTGCTATTACTCCACAAATTTGGGTCCTGTTCCATGCAGGTGTTTACAAGAGACCAAAGGACAGCCTCTCCAGTCACAAGCTGATGCCAGGACCCAGTCAGGCAAAAGAAGCAGCCCTTAGGCCACAAGTTGGAAAATCTGTACTCGGACCCTGCCCTCTTGAGGGCGTCGCTCCACCATTATGTCCCACAATAACCCTTTCCACCATGGCAGCCTCAGTGTCCTGAGAGCCGACTAGGGCTGTGGTATGTGTCCAGTATGTGTGTGTATATTGTATTGGTAGTTCTGGAAGAGCGCTGCACGACACCTCAGAGGATATACTGCAGATAAGGGGTATTTGAGTTTCTGTGATTTGCTGGACATGTTTTGCCCTCTTTGTCTTGTGTTCATGATGTTTGTTTCACATGCAGTGATTTCCTGTTTGTTTGCTTCTTTGTCTCTACTAATCCCATGCCATGCCAATTCCTACGTTTAAGCTAAAACCTTATTCATAGTCAAGCTCTGTTTTTGATGGTTTTCATTTATATGTTTTAAAATGGTTTTGTCATGTGTGTACATGCATTCTTGATGTTTATTGCACAAAGACTAGCAGAGATCCTAAGTGTGGGATTTTAAACAATCTAAAAAATTTATGTAGTACATTAAATACATTTATTTATGTGTGTGTGATGTTTGGTGTCTCTTAGGTGAATTACCCTATTTCCTAGTTCCCCTGACATATGGGTTTCCTGTGGACGAACAGTGGACGGAGCTAAGCGGCTCTTTTCCAGCCAGGGGGAGGAGCTAATATCCAGCTAACGTCAGATTCACTGCATGGGAAACTGACTTATATAGATGATTTTCGAAAATGATTACAGAGCCAGAGACGCTTTTGAACCTGACGAACGGCCCCTTTAATGCTTGATGTCATGTATTCATTACCTGTTACCATGGAAACAGGCATCAGAGGAATTTCTTTTAGTTCAGCATGGTCGATCTTCTCACATTTACACGATTTAAACAGAAACCATTTAATATCATAGGATTAAAACATATGATGTTTAGGCCACGTCCCCTGCTGGACAATATGTAAGCAATGTAAAGAAACATGAAGAACCCTGACCTAGTTCAAGGTTCTGGTTCAGGGTCTGGTGGTACACTGTGTGATGGGGTAACAGATGATAACGCATTACACACCTTTCTAACACACACACATAGAGTCGCTTTCCCACAGAGTGTGTTACAGTTCATTTCCACGTCTCTCTTTCTCTCTCTCTCAGTTCACGACGCCCCACCTGCCTTAATGACTTTCAAAGTTTCGCGGTCAAAACTAATTAAAGCAAAATAATGAAATCCTACTGTTTCTCTCTCTCTCATTCTCTCTCTCTCTCTCTCTCTCTCTCTCCTGTATGTAAAAATTTCTGATTCTTCTCATCCCTCTGATTCCCCCCTTCTTCACCTTCAGTCTCTCCTTATCCTGTTTAACCTGCCTCCCATAATCTCTCTCTCTTTGTGTGCAGTGAGTCAGGAGTGGATGCTGAGTCGAGCTCTTCAGGATCTACATCTGGTAATAAAAACATTTTTCAACAAAAAAGTAATAGTAAATCCATGATAACCATCATAAAATTGGATGGTAGGCATTGGACTACGGTTCGGAAGACCCCGGTTCAAACCCCACAACCACCAAGTTGCCACTGTTGGGCCCTTGAGCAAGTGAAACTTAACCCTGAACTGCTCAGATGTATAATGAAATAAAAAAAAAAAAAAGTAAGTCGCTCTGGATAAGAGCGTCTGCCAAATGCCTAAATGTAAATAAAATCATATAAATATTTCTAAACTTTTGAGAAATGTGAGCTCAATTAATTGATTAACAAACTCTTATATTTTCACATTAGCTTGAATTATATTTGTTCCAATTTTACATGGATGATTTAGGAGGAGGATTTTTTTTTTTAACATATGGTGCGTTAAAAATTTAAATATGAAACATGTTAATATTCTGATACAAACTGATGTTACCAAGGTAACATCTGTTTGTAACACCTTTACTGTGAAACTATGTGGTCTAGTTTTCATTTTGCACCAGCAATGCAGGAGATATTTTACTTTAAACAATAATTTATCTGCAGACTATATGTACGACTGAAGTACAGTATCTATGCAGGTTATGAACTGTGTGTATTGTATTGTATATCATGTTATACTCAGGCGGTGTTGGGGAGTCTGCGCAGTGGGAAATCAGCGCTTGTGCATCGCTACATGACCGGCCGCTACCTCGCCCTCGAGACTCCTGAGGGTTAATAATACATTTTATTTTTATTTCATTCTGACTGTATAATATTATAATAATTATTATTATGACTGTGCAATGTTTCTATCTAGCTGGTGTTGTTGTGTTTAGTGTGTAGATTTGAGAAGGAAGTGCTGATTGATGGACAGAACCATAATTTACTGATCCGAGATGAGCCGGGACTCCCAGACACACAGGTCTGTTCTCTCTTCCCATTCTATAATCACTAACTCTCTCACACTGTGATCTTAATGGATTTCTGTTGATCTGCTGCTGGGAAACGATTTATATTTGTGCTAATCAGGCTTCTGTAGGCATTAATTAATCTGCACTGTTTAAATAAAAGTACAAATAGAAACACAATCCCTCACTGCCAGCTATATCCGTGAAAGAGAGTATTCCTCTCAGCTGGAGCAGTTTCACTTGAGCGTTGAGGAACTCCACATTAGTACTGCAGTGCACTTCTGTGTGATGTTGCTGAGCGTCTCTCTCTCTCTCTCTGCTCATGTTCAGTTGTGCAGTTGGCTGGATGGAGTGATTCTGGTGTTCAGTCTGGAGAATGAGAGCAGCTTCCTGGAGGTTTATAACATTTACAGAGAGCTGTGTATGAACCGCAATGTTGCTGAAATCCCCTTCATCGTAGTCGGCACTCAGGGTGCGCAGGAATAACGCACATGCACACTTACACGCACGCATGCACACACACACACACACACACACACACACACACACACAAACTGTAGTTAAAATTAATGTGAAGGATTATAATTTAAAGTTACATTAATAATTAGATCTTTTGTTTCTCAACTGTGAATTCTTCTGGAACATTGTAGTACAGGTCAAGGTCCAAATAAAGGATAAAATTGCCCACCCATAAAAACCCCACCCATGAATAACCCACCCATAAAAATCAGCCCTGCCCATAAAAACCCACATATAAACAGCGCCACCTATAAAACAGCCCCATAGATAAATAGCTCAACCCATAAACAGCCCCACCCATGAAACAGCCCCACCTAAAAAACAGCCGCACATATAAAGAGTTCCACATATAAACAGCCCCACCCACAAACAGCCCCACATAAAGTATAAACAGCCGCATCTACAAAAGTGACCCACTCATAAACAGCCCCACATTTAAACGGCCCACCCATAAACAGTCCCACCCATAAAACAGCCACACATAAAAACAGCGCAAAGTATAAACAGCATCACCCATAAACATCTGTACCTATAAAAGAGCCCCACAAATAAACATCCGCACATATAAAGAGCCCCACCCATAAACAGCCCCCATATAAACAACCCTACCTACAAAACAGCCCCACCCATAAAACAGCCCCCATATATACAGCACTACCCATATAAGAGCACCATCCATAAACAGTCACACTCATTAATACCCCCCCCCACCACATATAAACAGCTCCACCTATAAAACCAACCCACCTGTAAACAGCCCCACCCACAAACAGCCCCACCCACAAACAGCCCCACATATAAACAACCCCACCTACAAAAGTGACCCACCCATAAACAGCCCCACATATAAACAGCCCACACATAAACAGACCCACCCATAAACAACACCACCCATAAAACAGCCCCATCCATTAACAACACCACCCATAAACAGCCCCACATAAAAACAACGTAAAATATAAACGGCATCACCCATAAACAGCTGCACTTATAAAACAGCCCCACCCATATACAGCCCCACTGTTTATAAGCTGCTCCTCAGATATAAACAGCGCCACTCATAAACAGCCCTACCTTCAAAACAGCCCCACCCATAAACAGCTCCACCTATAAAACTGCATCACCCATAAACAGCCCCACCCATAAACAGCCCCACCTATAAAACTGCATCACCCATAAACAGCCCCACCCACAAAACAGCCCCACCCATAAACAGCCCCACCTATAAAACTGCATCACCCATAAACAGCCCCACCCATAAAACAGCGCCAATATATAAACAGCCCCACCCATAAAACAGCCCCACCCACAAAAGTGACCCATTCATAAACAACGCCACATATAAACAGTCTCACCCATAAACAGCCCCACATATAACAGCCCCCCCAAAACCTCCCTCCTCAGCTGACTGTGCTTTTATCCTCAGATAAGATAACAAGCGCAAATCCCCGCGTGATTGATGACGTCCGGGCGAGACAGCTGTGTTCAGATGTCCATCGCTGTGTCTATTACGAAACCTGCGCCACCTATGGCCTGAATGTCAACCGTGTCTTTACTGATGGTGAGACACACACATGAGTGTATTCAACATCTCAAGCATACACACACACAAATGCTGTGTTACTATTATGGATAAATAAAAAGTTATGATGTCTCACAGCTGCACAGAAGATTGTTTCGATGAAGAGACAGCTGGCTCTCTACACTTCTTGTAAGTCTTTACCCAATTCTCCCAGTCACTCGGGCAGATCCACACCCCTGTGTGCAGCTTTTACACCACAGGTAACACGCACACACACACACACACACACACACACACAGACACAAATATTATCTTACTCATGTGTGTGAGCTCAGAATCATCACTGGAGGAAGGAAGAAAAAATTACAGCCTTTTCCCAATCGGTTAATTTGTGTTGTGTGTGTGTGTGTGTGTGTGTGTGTTGTTTTTAGGCCAGTAATGGAGGCCAGAGCAGTGATTATTCCTCTTCTCTACCCTCCACTCCGGTCATCACTCATAAACACATCAGCATGGCGTCTGGAGGAGAAAAGATCAGCCGAACATCCCAGTTTACGGTCAGTCACCCCTAATTCCTAATTCCTATACCTAATCCGTAATCTTAAATTCCTAATCACTTAATCCCTAAACTATCCCTATACCTCATAAAACCCTAAGCCTAAATTCCCTAAACCTCAATCCCAAGATCATACACTCAGCCCTAATCTCTAACCTATAAACATCCTTAAATTACAATGCCTAAACTTCCAATCCCTAAATCTCAACCCATAAACCCTAATCTCTTTTCTCTAAACTTTTATTCCTAAACCCAAATTTCTAATCCATAAACTTTAAGGTTTAATCTCTAAACCCCAGTCCTTAAACCTCAAGCCCTAAACACTTATCTCTATTCCTTAAACAATCCCTAAATCATACTTTCTAATTCTTAAACCCCAATTCCTAAACCCTAATTTCTAACCCTGTAAACCTAGTTCTGAAAGCTCAATCTTTTATCCCTAATCTATAATCCATAAACATCAATGCCTTAACCTAAATCCCAATCCCTAAACCGTACTCTCTTTTTACCTAAACCTTAATCCCTAAACCAAAATTTTGGATCCACAAGCTCTAGTCTTTAATCCTTACAACCCCAGTTCCTAAAGATAAATCCCCAAAAATCCTTTATCTCTAAATCTCTAAACCATATGCCTAGAACACTAATCACTAAACCCTAACCCTAATTCCTAAACCCCACTCCAAACTGCCATTGTAAGATTTCTGTACACTTTATTTTATATGCTGTTGTTAATGTCATTGTTTGTTGTGTAGTTACGCAGAGGAAGTGATTCAGATCGGAGGAGTGCAGATAGTAAAGCAGAGTTTGGAATCGGTCGCACAATACCTATTAAACAGGTGTGAATTGCATGTTTATGTGTGTGTGTGTGTGTTTTCTTAAAGTTAGTATGAAATTGAATTTTTTTATCGTGTATTAAGCGAAGCTAAAGGCAGCCACTCAGTCTGATGCAAGCTGTATGTGTGTGTGTCCTCTACAGAGTGTGTTGCTGAAGCGAAGTGGAAGTTCTCTTAAACAGGAGTGGAAGAAAAAGTATGTGACGTTATCAGCTAATGGCACGCTGAGTTACCACGCTAACGTCAGTGTGAGTGTCGCAGCCTCGGCACACACAGAATGGTCCAGAGAAACATAATCAAGTCAGACGCATAATATTTAATAAGAGTATTCATTACTGTGAATACTATGAGCTCTGTGGGTATGTGTGTGTGTGTGTGTGTGTGTGTGTGGTGTGTGTTGCAGGACTACATGCAGAATGTTAATGGTAAAGAAATCGATCTGCTGCGGGTGACAGTTAAAGTTCCAGGGAAACGCCCCCCACGGGCTGTACCATCCTCTGCACCCCCGCCTGGACTGAATGGAACATTTCAGGGTGAGCTAACAGCAGACGACACATGTTCAGGTGAGTGTCACCCCTACAGCTCAGGTTACTCGTGTTTGTGTTCTATTACTCAGAGCTAAATTCATATTAGAATCTGGTGAAAATGTATATTAAGCTCATTTGTATGTGTCTGTGTGTGGGTGATGCAGCCTCGATGTTGGCAAGTGCTCATTTATCAGTAGATGATGGAGCAGGAGTGTATGGACAGAGAACACCGTTTACTCTCTCCTCTGTGCACAACATCGGTGTGTAACACTCTTCACACACTCGTGAAGTAAGCAGTAACACACAGCAGCACATGCTGCTCCAGGAAATTAATTAGCTACTGGCTGGAGTGATGAAGCGGAGTCACTGTTATCAAACTAAAGCTGTCTGTTTTCCTCCAGCAGCATGGCTCCAAGTGTTACACCACAGCTATAATAAACTGTGTTCATCAGTGTAATCGAAATGAATTCAGGAAAATGAGTCACATGTGTTATATTGTTACGTTACATGCACATCAGATATCGAGGGTGTGTTGAGCCCGACATTAATGAAAGACCCGAGCACGTCTCCTACAGCAGACAGGAAGAAGCAGCGCAGAAAGAAGAACGTGACTCAGAGATCAGAGAGCACTCTGGGACATGCTGAAGGTCAGAAACACTTCTCACGTTAATATTAATACGGTTCCTGTGGTGTCACCTGCTGCGCTGCTGACGCACCCTCAACCCCATCTATGCTTCATCGTTCCCTTTTATCATTTAGATTCTGACTGTAATCACAGACATGTACCCATGCAGTACATACTGAGGTGAAATAATGTCTCCTGTTTTCTCTCGCTTTTTTTTTTTGCCCTCCAGCCAAACGCAAAATGTGGAAATTAAAAAGCTTTGGCAGCCTGAAAAACATAAACAGGACAGGTAATAAAATGAGAGAATGATTTATCTTTTGCAGCTTTCATCTTCACTTATCCCACCAATGTTTTATTTGTATTCAACTTTCAGTGCCCTGCCTCATTACCCCGCACACTTGACTTATCACTAATTACCTATCAGTAATCCATAATTAATAATTACTCATCACTAATAAATAATCAATAATTACTTATCACTTATCATTCAACACTAATCACCTATCATTAATCACGCATCACTTATCACTAACCACTCATTACTCATCACTAAACACTCATCACTGATCACTAATCAGTCATCACTCATTACTAATCACTCTTCATCCAACACTAATCACTTATCATTAATCACGCATCACTTATCACTAACCACTCATTACTCATCACTAAACACTCATCACTAATCAGTCATCACTCATTACTAATCACTCTTCATCCAACACTAATCTCTTATTATTAATCACTAATCACTCATCACTAATCACTCATCACTAATCACTCATCATCCAACACTCACTACTAATCACTCATCATTCAATTTTAATCACTAATCATTAATCAAGCATCACTCATCAATTAGTAACTCATCATCCAACACTCATTACTAATCACTCATCAATAATTATTTATTATTTAATGTTAATAACTAATCAGCCATCACTGGTCATTCGTTACTAATCACTCATCACTAATCACTAATCATTAACCCACTCTACTCTCACTCTACTCTTTATCTGTTCTATATCATAGATTATTTCCATTTACAGTCATTCACATGTTTGTTTTATATAATTGTCTATTTTTATTTTATATGTTTTACTGTGTGTGTGTGTAGTGGTGTACAGGGTGGGCCATTTATATGGATACACCTTAATAAAATGGGAATGGTTGGTGATATTAACTTCCTGTTTGTG
>JAQMYJ010000016.1:1612896-1625485 GCA_030014305.1 Clarias laeviceps | reverse complement strand
ATACACATTCAAATTCCATACAAACTTAAATAATTATTTTGATTGTGTAAAGCTGCTTTGGGACAATGACAATTGTTGAAAGCGCTATACAAATAAAATTGAATTTAATTGAAAAGTTATGCAAATGACACACCACGTATTCTCTCCTTTCCTCCCTAGACACTGGCAGACATCTCATTCTGGATAGCAGTTCATCAGCTGAACCTCAGTAAAACAAACTGCTGTTCAACCCTGGTGATTCATCCCCCAGTCAAGACCTTGTGATTTAAATAAATGTGTTGTGCTTTACAAAAGGTAGCGTTTTAATCAAAAGGATGATAAACACGTGCACAGATATGATCAGATTCATCAATAAAAATTCAGACATAATCCCCCAGAAATTTTATTGCTACCATTAAACATTTTTATTTTTATTCATTTTACGTTAATAAATGTTAGGTAGAGACATCTGTTTGGTCTTGTTAATTAGTTGTAAAAACCCCTATTTGCCACCATTGAAACTGGTTTGATAACTTCACACCATTTTGAATGATATAAGGGGAGAAGAGATTCCCGAAGAATCCCCTGACATGAATCCCATTGAGAAAGACCATATTCGAGAAGAAGCAAAACCAACTACGAAGTCAGAATTAATTGCTGCCATTAATACATTCTGGTTTCAGAAACTTACAGAAGAGGCATGCAATAAATACAGTACATAAATACGTTCTTCCAGTTGTGGTTAGGAATCAGGGTGGACACATTCCAATGTCACAAATACTAAATGTTCAATAGTTTTACAGAAATGTTCTTATATGCATATAAGAATCTTTCCCCAAGAATATGACTCATCGCATGAATCCACACGAAGTACAACAAAGAATTGTGTATAATGAGGAGCCCCCCAGGGATCATGTGGCGGTTGAGAGGTTGTGCGCAGATCACTGAGCTTCTATGGACTCTAAAATTGATATTGTTACCATTTGGATGGATATTTTCCTTATCATAACATGTGTTGTATTGTTTTTTTAATGACTCTATACACAACCCATGATTTTTTTATGCTATTTAAAAAAAATTAATAAATAAATAATAAGGTATAAGGTACTAAAGGTAAATTAAGGATATTGTAACGGGTTCGACCCTTTGTGCACAGGTGGCACAACAGACACACGGACATGAGGCAAGGTCTTACGGGAAGAAAGAAAAAAGGGGAAAGAAAGGGTTAAAGGAAGGAGGAAGGGGACTTCCTAGTGGCACAGTTGTAAAGTGCTCGCCCTATCATCCGGAGATCGCTGGTTTGATTCCCGGGTGATGCTGTAACCTCTCGCAGCTGAGAGCTGATTGGCCGAGCTCTCTCAGGAGGGAGGGATGAGAGGTACTTCTTGCTCCCACATTAAGCACGGCGCTACAGCCAATCGGGGTGTCTGTGAGCTCACACAAGTGGAAGGAGCGGATAGCGCTGTCCTCTGAGTGTGTTACGCCGTCCCCGACTGAGCGGTAGTGTGGGAGCCCCCTAGCGATGGGGAGGAATTGGACACGACAAAATTAATAATACTAAATACATATACCAAATATACTGTATATTAACTAATACTAAAATCGGGAAAAAATTATTTTAAAAAAGGAGGGAGGAAGGAAAAAAGGGAAGGTGTGCACGTGCAGATCCGTTGGCAGTGCCCAGTTGAAAGGCGCCGGTGGGCAGAGTGGCAGGATGGAGCACACGGAGGAAGCGCTCCTGCATGCTCCCATGACGGCTGGGATCGGGGGCCCTAACATAGTCCTCCTTATAGCCTTTTCCTCTTCAGCAGCGGGGATGCGAAGGCTGGAGTGAAGGCGCTGCGGGAGCTCAAGCAGCTCTTTTCCACGCTGTCCTCTCGCAAAGATCAAAGGGCGGCATTCTTTACAGTCTCTGGGGTGCGCAACATTGCCCCGCAACTCTTTGCTGTGCTTTTTATAATGCGGAGAAAGACAGAGGTCCATTAATGTTAATTATCGCCAGCTGGCCTGACCTGGCGGACCTGCCCCTTTCGCGCACCTGCAGAAGTGGGAGCAGTCTATGTAGGGAGCCTACGGAGTGAGAAAGGAGCGATAACATTTGAGGTGCACGTCCATCAATGGCGCACGCCGTGACAATATCTTGAAACATAATGCAATAACTAGTTTTTTTTTAATTTATTATTACTTATTTATTTGACTTTTCTATGGCTACCAGGCAAATACCTTAAGTGTGTTAATGTTTTGTACATTCCTTTATTTGTTTTTGATGTCCTTCGTAATGTTGTGTGTTATGTTGTAGGTCAAACTGTTCGACCTAAATATGGCTCCACTTTGCTCATGTCATGTCAGTGACATTAACATATTTGCCTTGACACTTTTAATATTCATAGCAAAAGCAAAGTTATTAATAATAATAATAATAATAATAATTAGAATAAATTCACAGCACTAACACTACTACTAATAATAATAATAATGAATGGAGAAAGCGCAGTCAAAGAAGAATCATTATTGAAACAAAAGGAGAGAAGAAAATAAAGAATAAAGATTCCGATTGTGCTACATGTATGGTTCTGAATCTCTCTCTGTTTCATACGATTTTCTCTTAATCACGTTTATTAGCCTTTGAGTGTTTTATTTACTTATTAAAAAAAAAAATTCTAGGATTTTCCCCCCTAATTTAATCGTGTCCAATTCCTCCCCTCTACTAGGGGCTCCACATTAAGGCTACTACGACCACTTAGTTGGAAGGGCTGCAGACTATCACGTGTTTCCTCCGAACCACATGACAGCACCGACCACATCTTTTCGAACTGCTGACTGACACCCCTGACTGGCTATATAGCCTTAATTTGCTCTCTGTTGGCCCTCAGCTGCGAGAGGCTACAGCATCACCCGGGGATTGAACCAGCGATCCCCGGAAAATAGGGCGAGCACTTTACCACTGCACCACTCGGGGGCTTGACACATTTATGATCTTTATCGCGTGGTGTCAATAGGCATCTAAGAGTATTATTGGCTTCTGTAGATTCGCAATACCTGAGATTAAAACATGACTGCCGCCAACAGGAAATGTATGTCATTTGCCTGAGAACTTCATCACAGCCCGTGCACTGCTGCAGCAGCTCGTGAGATTACTTTCCTTGAGACACACATTCTCAATGGCCACATCTGTAGGTGTGTATTAGTTAGCACTCTGACAGAGAAGATATTAGCGTTAGAGGTGCGCATCCAGACTTTAGGGAGGGTTATTGAGCACAAGAACAGTGTAATTCCCATAGCGGAAAGTCTAGGTGCCGGAGGTGGAGATAGCCACCCCCCAACTCCGGCATTAAAGCCCTCACAGTGGGGCGAGTGGGTGACGCCTCGGCGGCAAACTTGCTTAGCCAAAGCTAAAGCTAAGGCTAGTCCACCAGAGCACATCTCCTCTGCACTTAACGTGTCCAACAGGTTTGCTCTCCTCTGAGAAACCTGAAAGAGCTCTGGTTATAGGAGACTATGTTGGGCAGCATAGGTTCAGCTTAGGTTCTCAAAGATAGTGATACATGCTGGAGCTAATGATATATGCCTTTGTCAGTCAGGGGTTAAGAAAAGTAACTTTCCAGAGGTGTTTACATTAGCGAAGGCAATGTCTGTTGAAGGAGAATGCTCTGGCCAGATCTCAACGCGAACGTGGCAACATAGCTTACAACAGGTTATGGTCGCTGAACCGCTGGATGTCCAGCTGGTGCTCCAAAAACACTGTGGGCTTTATAGACTTTATAGAGGGCAAAGCTGGCATGTTAAGCCGGGACGGTGTCCATCCTACTCATGAAGGTGCTCCACTCATTTCTTGTAGTATAGCACATAGTCTCAGAACAGGCCTAGTTAATCGGTGACTACCCAGAGGCCAAGCCAGGGAGCAGACAAACAAGCTAAACCAACCATCTGCTAGCTGGATAGAGTAGTCACTCAGGTTTTACTATATTGATACTGTGTCTGTTCTCCGAGGAAAACAAAAATTTTGAAAGACCCAGAAAGTCTGTTTTAGTAATTTAATTAATATTTCATATAACCATAAAAAATCTGAGCACAATGAATACACAGCCAGCACCTCTGATATGAAGGTACAGTAGGACTGTTAAATATTAGATCTCTTATATCGAAAACGCTTGCTGTTAATGAAACTATCACAGAATGTTCTCTCTACATTAGCCTCGTCTAACTTGTAAGGGAGGAGGCGTCGCAGTTATTTACAATGATAATCTGACTACCTTACAAAAACATGGACAAAAATTTAATACATTTGAAGTTCTCTATAGTAACATAATAAGTGTAGCTACGAATAATTCTGCTCAATTGATCCCGCTAATTGTCATTGACAGACCCCCAAGGCCACACTCTGAATTTCTCTGTGAATTTGCAGACTTCCTCTCAAACTATTACAGTGTTAATATTCATTTTAAGAATTCAGAAGACCAGCATTTATGTCCATACTGGACTCAGTAGGAGTAAATCAGTGTGTAGTAGGACCCACTTATAAAGCAGGTCACACTTTAGATCTAATAATATCCTTTGGATTAAGTATAAGAAATATAATTACAATTCCACAGTCTGAAGTTATCTCAGATTATTATCTTGTTTTGTTTAAAATATGTCAAAGGAATAATGTACGCACAGTGCCGCGCTATCACACAAAACGTACATTCACATCAGCTACCACACAGATAGTGGCAGCTGACAGCGAATCATAAATAGTGTGTGGAAGTCTGTGATTGCCTAGTTTTGTGGCACTTTTGTGACACTGCACAAAGTTGAGTGAGCGTACAGGCAGAGTCGATCGCGCAAAGAAAAAACACGTTGAGCACAGAGGGGAGACATTGCACGCGCAGAACCAAGCTGTGGAGCGCGCAGAGGAGACACTGTTTGAGTGCTTTGTCTCCTCTCAGAATGTCAAAACTGTGTGCTCAGGATTGTGGCAGGAATATAATGCCATAGCTTTTGACAAGATTGATCATAGCATTCTCCTTCACAGATTAGAAAATGTTGAGTCTGGTTCCTCCCAAGGGTTCCTTCTATTGCCATCTTAGGGAGTTTTTCCTTGCCACCATTGCCCTCAGCTTGCTCATTGGGGACTATATAATCATTTCGATTCATACATTTTTCGCATTTCATACAAATTTCCAGAATTTTTCTGATTGTGTAAAGCTGCTAGAATGACAATTGTTAAATGCGCTATACAAATAAAATTGAATCGAATTGTTATTTCAAGACTGGACTGCAACTCACTCATGGCAGGTCTGACTCTGTCCACCATTGATCCAGAATGCAGCGACATTTCAGCCACATTTCCCAATTTCTCTCACACCACCCCACTTCTCCGCGCTCTGCAATGGCTTTCTGTAACTGATCCCATCAAATGCGAAACCCTAGTGCTTGCCTACAAAGCTAAAAACTTCCCAGCACCCACTTACCTCCCAGCTCTAATCACACCTCGCACTGCACCACGTTCCCTCCGATCCTCCAGCACTACTCAGCTGTTCCCACCATCTCTCAGGGATCGAGGAAGATCCCTTACATTTAGACTCTTTTCTGTTCTGGCACCTAGGTGGTGGCATGAACTTCATCTAGATGTCTGTACAACCTCTAAACGTTGGCAATCTCTAAACGACTGATGTACTGATGTAAAAAAAAAAAAAAAAACTAAAAAAAACTAAACTAAACTAAACAACCTCCTAACAGTATTTGGCTAATGGTACTTAGTTAGTAACCTAGTAACACAGTGTAAGGATCCAATGTCGATCCAATGAAACAAAAAGCACTCTTGTAAGTCACTCTGAATAAGAGCATCTGCTAAATGCCTAAATATAAATGTAAACACAGTGCATGTCTTCATCCAGTACAGTACATGCATGGGAAAGCCTGCTTGACAGTTGTCCAGAAGATGGCCATCGACTCCCTCCGCAAGGAGAAAAAGCCACAGAATGTCATTACTGACATTCATTACTGGTCCACTGTTTTATCAAGTCTAAAGTCAACACAACATTTACCGGGAGATTTTGGAGCACTTTATGCTTCTGTCTGATGACAAGGTTTATGGAGATGCTGATTTCCTTTTCTAGCAGGAAAGTAGCCATGAGCAAGTACTGAGTGCATAATGAACATAATGCTTAAGAATTTCAGTATTGTAAATACTTTTTTGATTGATCTTTGGAAATTCTTATTCTTAAACATAATGTTTAAGAATTTCTGTAAATGCTTTTTTGATTGATCCTAGGAAATATTCCAATCATTCTGAGTATCTACACTGTCACTAGAGAGCAGCACACAACACTGAGTATGACAAACAGCTGCAATTAATCATGAATTAGAACTGAGAAAATCTATGCAAGTTCTATGCAATTATTTCCTTTTTCATTAACTCAAAAATGAAATAAAATGTTATACCTGAGAACTAAGTGTATCCTGACACACAGACATCACACCCACACTATCACACTTTATTACAGATAGAAGTTTTACAAAAACCAGCAGCTCTGAGCTTTTTATTATGTACAGTTTCAGTACTAGTTTCATTTCTAGTGTCACTAGTGACAGTTTTTTAAAATTATTATCATTATTATTATTAATAATAATAATAATAATAATAATAATAATGAGAGGACTGTTCATTTAGAAATGTAATATATCTTTAGTCTCCTGGTTCTGTAACATGAATTTGGTCCAATTTCTTTTGGTCTGTCCAAAATAAAAAGTGTAGTCTTCTAGTTTTAGAATAAAACATAATGTGGCTAATAAACACTGGAAGCTAACAGACAGCAGATGTAAGCATGTGATCCTGCTCAAGTTCATCACAAACACTGATGTAATAAAGCACATGAACACTCTGAACATTTCTGTTTATTCTTAAACTTAGTGTTTATTTTAAATTAGTGTTTGTTATATTGAGTCCTCTCATTTTAAGAGTTAAACATCACAGGGAAGGGTTTCCTCCTGTGTGTGGTTTGGGAATAAAGCAACACCACTGCTGATCTTCTCTTCTTATTATATTTTAGAGCCTCACACTCCATTCCATGTTCTGCAGTTCGAGACGGAGTCCATGACGTCATCTCCTGTTCCTATTTAGAAGATTGATCAGAACAGCGGAGTTGCTGCTGCAACGCTTCTTTAGAAATTTTGGAAATGTTGAAGCATTTTAACAATTGCTCAGTCCGTGAATGAAACGTGTGAGAGTGCAGTGAACTTGTAGAAGGTAAAATTGCTGGAATGTGATGACGCTCTGGGTGTTAAAAGTTGTTGTTGTTACTGATCTGTAGCACCGGCTGTCCTCCTGGCACGCTTTCTCGGGGAAGCTCTAGGAGATGTTTTGTCTGAAAAACGAGAACGAGCGACTTAACTAATTCATTAAAAAGTGAAGTCTTAATGACCGTGCTGTTTGCATTAAAAAAAACACCACTGATAAATGTACAGCACATGCTCATTAAAATATTAAGCCATGCCCACTACCTATATAATTTACACTTCATGTTTTTTATCCAGACTTTCCTAAAAGATTTAATGGAACACTCCAGTATCATACACACCTGATAAGTGTGATCATATCTACTGTGTTAATCATCTAAACCAGTCAAAACACAGAACACTGGAGCATTGGGTTAAGCTATGGAACCAGGTGGCACACTAGGACACAGTAGAGCATTTATTATTTAAAGAAACTGATAAAAGCAGGTTATTAAACTCACTCATGACATTGAGAGTTTCCTGTGGAATCCAGCTAATGTCCACATTGTTCATCCCTCCTGTGCCAGTTTCAACCTTCACCGGGGCTCGCTTCTTCTGAAAGGTCAAAAGTCATGAATTAGGACTAGAAGCTGCTGATTACAGTTAGACTTCTCTGGAGAGTATTAAAGTAAAATACACTCACTGTGCGAGACTCCAAGACCTGATACATGGCGAATAGCATCAGGAAGACCAAACCGCCAAGGAAGATGTACATAAACATCCTGTAAATGATGAAAGTGTTTATGAGCCCGGAGAATGCACAGAATGCTCATTAAAACCTCTTTACTCATCTACATGCACAGTGTAGAAATATTTCTCTGGTACATTAATTTAATTTACTGCAATGTTAGTAATAAATTACAATCACTTACAATAATTTACACTCAACCACTTACACTGAGCCATTTATACAAACCTGTTTACACTAAATAACTTAAACTAAATCACTGACAACGAATCACACAGAATTGTTTATACTAAATACCTTATGCTGAATTTACTTACACTGAACAATTTGTACTGCATAAATGAATCACATTCAACGAATACCTGGACAGAACTATTTACACCAAATCACTGAGTCATTTATACTGAATCACTTACGCTGAATCACTTATGCTGAATCACTTATGCTGAATCATTTACACTGAATCACTTATATCATCTCACTTATACTAAATTTATGCTGAATCATTTACATCTGAGTCAATCACTTACACTGAGTCATTTATACTAAATAACGTCCACTGAATCACTTACAATAAACACTTTACACAGAAACATTTATACTGAGTCAATGACAATGAATCACATACACAGAATCATTTATACTAAATACATTATCATGCAGCCGAATCAGTATATAAATAGCTGAATCATTTACACTGAATCATTTTCAGCTTGAGGTAAATCAATAATATTCATGCAAACAAAGTAAGTGTCTTTACGTTTCTCCGTCCAGACCCTCGTTCAGTTCAGTGATGGTCACCGTCTGGTTAAAAACAGCACTCTGGAAAACATTTCCCTTTAAAAGACAAAGAAAAAGAAGAACTTAAAATTAGAGTCAAATCACTCTCAAAGACAATAATAAATCACATTAATAAATCTCATTGATAATTATAATGACATAAAAACAACAGCACTGTAAACAAACACAAATACACACGCACGTATGTGTGCATACAAACATTGCTACAATGATAAATCTTTTAAAAAATCTACAACAATACCTGTGTAATAAGTATTCAATTGTCAGGTATCTGATTCTTAATGCTTTATTTTACAGTAAAATAGACTTAAATAAAAGTGTTATATGAAGTATAGTGATGTGGGGTTGAACCTCAGAGTCATGGTAGTTGAGCAGGATCACGAGGCCAAACGGACGACCAGCCATCGGCTGTGCGGGAATAAAAGAGTACTCGAATGACGCCTGTTTCTCCGGCTGCACCACGGCATCCAGCTGCAGAGCTGTGAACTACACAACACAAAATACTTATTATTATAATACAAATTATTATTATTATTATTATTAATTGTAAAAGGGCAAGCTCACATTTTGGATGTAGAACTGGTAGTCCTGCGGGTAACGGAACGACGCCTCAAGAGAGCGAACTGTAAAATCCTGACTGCCTTTATTAGTGAAACCAACCAGAAACTTCACAATCTCATTGGCTGGAAACTCTACAAAAATAAAATTTATACATTTCCAACATAAACATTAGAGAGAAAATAGTTTTTTTTTATACCAGGAACAATAAAAGAGAGAATATGATGTGCACTTTAATAGGTGCACTCAGACTGTTTGATATTAAACACAGGTCAGGTCACTGAGATGCAGTATCTGACCTTCTCCTGTGATGAAGATGATGGTGGTGTCTGCATCGGGGTGAGACGTCACATCTGCAGTTTGGGAATCTTCATCTAAATCATCAGCATCCTGCAGAAAGAAAGCACCAGTCTCGTGATAACTCTGTCATAAACACACTCAGTTGTGTGTGTGTGTGTTTCTGTCTAATCCTTGTAATTTAAATCAGATGATTAGATCCAGTGTCTCTTTGCCTCAGACGCAGAGGTGTGTTCAGATGCTGCACTGAAGCTACCAGCCTAACATCTGCTTGTATCCACATCATAATTTTTTTTTCTTTTTTTTTGCTTTACCATTAATGCTTACATGCACACGATTCCCATTTTTGGTTATTTTATATTTTCAGAAAATAGAAGATGTTAATTATCTCCAAATCACACTGGTGTAAATTAACCTCAACTCCTGTATCTCTGAAGATCATTTGTTTTTCGCAAACTTTATTTAAGCTGCAAATAAACTAAATTAAATAACTTAAAAAACTTTAATAATTAAATTATTTTACTTTTGAGGTATATATTTTCCTTCATTGTGTTATGCAAAAATCGTAAACTATGTGAATGCTCGGACATTAACACTTAAATTTTCATCATTATCTCATTTTAGAGCTGAATGTTTTCAATTCTGCACACTATTATTTTAAAACATAATTATTATTATTTAATGCAGACTATTTTAGCCTTTTTTTTTACTTTTTTTTATTTTTATTTTAGTGTTATTTACACAGAATGAAAATTCACATTAAATCTAATGAAAAACGATTGATCTATATATTAACTATTTATATAAATATATATGATTTATGCATGAAATAATTTATCATTAGCGTTGCTCTCACCGAATCTCCTATCTGAGGTTCCAGAACTTCCTCCTCATCTTCGTCATTCTCCTCTTCCTCCACTGCTGCATCTAGTACGTCATCTGTCACTTCAGCTTCAGGTTCTGCGTACACTCGGCCTGCAAGAGCACGAATGTGTGTTCAATAACATGCAGTGTGTTCTTCCATTTTCATCATCATTTAATCAACCTTTGGTTAATTAATTATTTTAACTCATTATGTGGTAAATATTAATCAATTAATTTATTTAATTGCTATGGTATTCTAGGATCATCTATGTGACAGTGAACAGGTTAATTTATTTACAGTCTGTTCGTTTTTTATTTCAGATAATAAAAATTACATTCTTTCCTCATCGACCACATGAATATTTGTCATAAATAATAATTTGAAGATTAACACTGAGAATAATCATGATGATTAAAATGATGATTGTTTTTAGCTGCTGTACACTCAAACTCTCACAAGTTACTCTAGGTTTCTTCAGATGCTAAAGGGTTCTTCTGGTCTAACTTCTGATGAAAGTCAACTGTTTCTGAAGAGACTTCTAGACAGAACCTTTAGAAACAGATGTTTCCCTCAAGAAGCCTTCACGAGGCGAGTTGCTCTTGGGTTCTCACAGCAAGCTCCCCATTTTTGTATGACCACTGTACAGTGTGTGTGAAGATCCAGACTGTTAAACACACACTTTTTTTCACTTTAGGTTCCTCAAAGAGTTCTGCTCAAAACCCTGTGCAATAACACAGTTCTTTAAATGTTCCTCCAGAGCACATTGTATAATGCCCCAGATTGTTTTCATACTTTTGCGCGCGCGCGTGTGTGTGTGTGTGTGTGTGTGTGTGTTTAGGACACGTCATCTCATTAAGAGTGAACTGAGACAGGAACGCGTGCTTCATTAGGGTCAATACACTTATTACTGCATCATGAGGAGGAACTTGTTCTTACACTTCTCTCTTCATCAGTTTCTTATTTTAATCTTCTCGTTTGGCATGAGTGTGACTTCACAGGGCGAGTAGAACCGCATGCACGAACTTTATAAATAAAAAAAAATAATAATAATAATAGAAAAGCGAGCTACATATTCAGCATACACATTAACCTGTGTGTATACCTATGTGTGTGTTATAGAGGAATGAATGATGCAGAACTGGAGTTTAGTGCCACGTCACACCACTGTGTGTGTGTGTGTGTGAGAAAGAGAGAGTATGTGCGCGCGAGCGTGTGTATGTATACAGTAAGTGTAAAGAGACTCACCGCCGGAGAGCAAAGCGGCCGGAAACAGCAGCAGATACACAAACAGCGACTTTAATCCTAGCAGCAACATTGTTTCCTTAAGAAGTGAAGAGAGAGAATAGGAGAGAGCTGACTGTAACTACGGACCAGAGAGAGGGGGAGAGGGAGGGGGGGGGGGGCTGTGGGCGTGGATTTAGTTTTAGGAACGCCCACTGAGACTAACGGGCTCTGTTCTGTTTCACATCTATTACATTCTTGCAATGTTCACTGCACACACACACACACACACCACTTCCGTTTCTGTGTAAGTGTATGTGTGTGTGTGTGTGTGTCTAATGAGTCTCATGTCCTCACAGCTTTTTATGCCACCCTCACTCAAGTTTCTGCTCAGATCTCAGCATACCCCCTCCCTCACTCATGTTTCTGCTCATGGTTCTCCAGAGATCTCATCCTGGATGGAAGCTCATCAACTGCAACTTCTCAGCAAAACCTGAAGCTGCTGTTCATCCCTGCTGATGCATCCATCCATCAGGATTGTATATTCTCCCTGGACATTATCTCAGATCCTACCTTCAGTCACTGTACACACACTGGACAATTACCTGTCATTTTCCTTTCAAACACTCATGTCCATGTCTCTCCACACTACTGCTTCTCACTCCTGGGAGGTCTCTGTGTGCACCATTCGTCCTCTGCAGCTGATCCAGAATGCAGCTGCATGACTTGTTTTCAACTTACTTAAGTTCTCTCACACCACCTATTTCTCAAATTCAAAATTCAAATTTTATTTGTCACATACACAGTCATACACAGTACGATATGCAGTGAAATGCTTGTACAACCGCAAGTGACCTTAAAGAGAAAATAAAAACTATATATAAGGAATAAATATTAATAAAAAGAAATACAGAAGATAA
>JAQMYJ010000016.1:1535823-1548042 GCA_030014305.1 Clarias laeviceps | reverse complement strand
CACTACTCTCTTAATCACTTACATTTTTATAACATAATAAATCAGCTTAATATTTGATGTGAATCTTGCCATGAAATCGCCTGAGAAGCTGATATGGCAATAAATCCAAATACTAACAAAATCTGTTTTCGAATCAAGGGTTGGAAATGAATGCTTTTCTTGTGTTCTTTTTTTTATCCGATTCATCGACTAACCGGAAAAGTAATTGGCAGATTAATGATTATTGAAATAATCGTTAGTTGCTGCCCTACATAAAAATAATTAGCACAAAATACTAAGTAAAAATAAAACAAATTAACCTGCACTTTACCTTAAATAAATAAATAAATAAATCCCAACAGATAAGTGTTTCCATTTGTGCGCGCAGGCACTGTGTGAGTGTGTGTGAATCTAAAGTAAGCTCCCCTCTCCCCCTTCTCGTCTTACTCTGTTACACTTCCCCCATTCTTTTCACACGCGCGCACACAACGAAAACACTAGTTTATCGGAAAAATAAACAAGAAATCTCAAATGACACTCGATTGAGCGACACACTAACGGAATCACTGCTGTAAAGTAAAAATAAAACAAATTAACCTTCACTTTAGAATCGCGACAGAGCAGTGTTTCTGTGTAGAGCAGAGAGAAAGAGTGAAACACTTTGTGAGTGGTCTGTGTGTGTAGGGCACATTTCCAATAAGAGAGACACACACACACACACAGCAGGCAAAGAGCAGGCAGAGAAAATGGATTTTTAACCTCTCTAATGAGACTTGCTTTTGCTTTGCACGCGCACTGTATATAAACAAAATATGTTTTACGCGCACACACGTCACAATGTTATAATAAAGAGCACACGCGTGCACGGATGTTGATTATACCAGTAAGAGACGAGCACTAAGACCCAGCAGCCTCCGCCATGTATCTTTCCTCTACCTCCGCTGGTTTTTTTTTATTTTTTGCTCCGTCCTGTCTATGAGGCGCCGAATTCTGCTTGCATCAGTCTGTGAGACCGAGTGTGTTCACTCCGCTTCGCGCTCAACTATAAAGGTTTTTTATTTATTTATTTTTAAACAATCAAGTGTCTGTGTTGCGCGACACAACGAATCAATTATGAAATTTGTTGCCAACGCTTTTAGTAATTGATTTTTATCGATTTAATCGATTCGTTGTTGCAGCCCTACACTCAATATAATATCACGCAATATAATGCCACACAGAAAGTTATTAATCACTTTTCAGCATAAAGCTTTTAAGGCATCGTCACGGCTGACCCGTTTGCATCCGCTACAATTTGCATCCTCAATGTGCCAGAGGCCCGGTTTGGTGGCGATTGTATAAATTCCATAGGAGGAGAATCTCAAAATCTCAAAATTTGGAGAAGCTCCAAACATGTACCGAGTTTTGTGTGCATATGAGCAAGTGTGTATGAGCTATGCAGCAAAATCTCTTCTGAGGGCCCCGTGACTCTCAGGCATCCTAATGGCAGCATATTCCAACATTTTTGAGCATGTTAAAACCCCCAAAAAGGCCAAAAGTGTGGGGACAAAAAAATCCTTAGGAAAACAAGAGGGTTCTGTGCACCCTATAGTGCTTGGGCCCTGATCGAACAGTTTAACCAGCACTTTACCTTTGAAAGAACTAAAAAATAAATCTGGACAGATAAGTGTTTCTGTTAGTGTGTGTGTGTGTGTGTGTGTGTGTGTGTGTGCGCACACAAACAATAACAGAAACACTTATCTGTCCAGATTTGTTTTTACTTTGTGTGTGTTCGCACGCGCTGTGTATGTGTGCATGTGTGAAGCTAAAGTAAGAGGAGAGAAGGAATGACAACCTCCCCTCTCCCTTCTCTCGTCTTCCACAATAACCCTTTCTCCTTTCTTATTCGAAAGAAACGACTAAAATAATATTAATGACACAAAGCATGATTTTACGCTTGGGGTTTCTCCATTATAAATACGAATTGATAGCTGTAACCGTACTGTCAAAAATACGTCACAGGGTCGCAGGCATTAAGTATCAAGCAGAAGATACATCGATTTCACAAACTGCTCATGCGTTCGTGATGTAGTAAGAACATTATATTACAACACAATGTGAGAGATATGAGCTATTTTTCTGATTTCGTCCCATCTCTGTTGCACTCACCTTGTCTGCCATCTTGCCGCCTTCAAGTCAAATACAGTACAAATGCATGCGCAGTTTGTGAAATCGATGTATCTTCTCCTCGATACATAAAGCCTGTGAGTCTGCGATGAATTTTTGACAGTAGATTCACAGTTATCATTAGTTCATATTCATAATTCGTATGATTCATAATTCATACACATTGTACACTTCCCCCCCCATATAAAATAAAGTAATTGCAGATACAGATAGTCCACTACTTACAAACAAGTTCCGTTCCAGGAGCACGTTTGTAAGTCGGATTATACAATATAAAGCATACCAATTTACTGGACTAAATCTTTCCCAACCTCACCTTACCACATATTTTCTGAAATTGGGATTATATCTTACCCCATATTAAATGCCTAAAAATGGATTTAATTTGTATGGCGAGGAACCACTATATGAGGAGTCCGAATGGGAAAACGATTCAGTATGTAGAGGAGTCAGTATGAACATGATTCAGTGTGGAGAGGAGTCACACGATTCTTAAATACTGTATGAACTAAGGAAATTATTTCCCGTGTGTAGGTGTAACTTGGTATCTGCACAGAGGAAAGATGAATATGTTTGATCGCAACATCAACTTCAATGCAATCTTTAAGTTCTCCCAGATGTAAGTGAATCTCTCTCTCTCACACACACACACACACACACACACACACACACGTGTATTTTTTATATTTTAAGTGGAGGTTTAAAATTTTGCTTGTCTTTAATCCTGAGCGTTGATTTGTTTCTCCCCAGTTCGCGTTCCACTCAGCAGCACCTGAAGAATGTCTACGCCACTTTGTCAATGTGTATGTTCATGGCAGCAGCCGGAGCGTATGTTCACGTCGTCTTGCGTCTGTTTCAGGTAAAACATCCAATGAGAGTACTCCAAACTATCGGTACAGAGTCTTCAGACTAATACCCCTATCTCACCTGTGCGGTTTGACTCACGGTGAGATGCGGTGTTAGGCACCGTGAGTTGCCGCGATTGCCTGCCGACGTTCCGCTGACGTTCCGCGAAGTTCGCCAAGGTCTGCAAACTTCCGCGAGGCCCGCCAAAAAAATTAAACATGTTAAATTTTTCGCACGGTAATATTGAAACGTACTCACAACGCCAAAAACTCGTGGTGAATCATAATGAACCGTATTTACGGCCACCGCATGAAACCGCATAGGTGAGATAGGGGTATAACAAATGAAAATCCTGATTGTGAAAACACCCATTCTAATACATCAGTATTAATAATACACACTTGTGTTTACATTAATGAACTGTGTGTGTGTGTGTGTGATGCCAGGGTGGACTGCTGTCAGTGTTGGGTTCCCTGGCGATGATGACGTGGCTCTCTTTGACTCCTCACAACGCTGAGACGGAGAAGAAGAGACTCGCTATTCTTTCTGCATTCGCCCTCCTCACAGGTTCTCTGCCTCATCACAGCTTCCACTCTTCATCATTACTCAGAACACACAGCACAAGTGTGCTGCACTTACAGTGAAATAACCCACCATGATGGGGTGGGATGCTGAAGCTATTGAGTTACTGGTAAAATCCAGAACTCTGCAGAGTAATTGTATTCCAGTAACTGTCATTAATGTGTGTCTCATGTTACAGGACTTGGACTCGGGCCTGTCATGGATTTTGTCATTAAGATCAACCCAAGGTATTTCATACACACACACACACACACACACACTAAAACTACCACCATAAAACTTTCATTGCTCCCATATTTTACTATATTTTAAGTCAACAAGTCTTAGTTTCTCGTGTGTTTGGTTTTAATGCGACAACTGAAATAACTTTCACATAATGCGTTTTTCACTGCTTTGTTTCACTCCACACCGAAAACACGTTATTCCTTAGGTTTATCTTAATGCGTTACTGCCAATTACTAAAAGCATGTGTGCGGATTACTGAAATGTCAATGTCAACAACTACTTTGAGATGGAGAATTTCCTTATTATAACATGTGTTGTATTATTTTTTTTAGTCATGCTATAAACAGCCAATGATTCTTTTTATGCTGTTTTAAAAAATACAACTACTTATTGCATTATGTTTCAAGACCTTAATAGACAGATCCTTATTTTACCTTTAGTACCTAATGGTCTGTCCCAATTATATGTCCACAAATACTTTGACAACATACACTCATCAGCCACAACATTAACACATTTCCATTGATTATCAAATATACCCCAGTAAACTGGTGACAAGATCAGTGGCACTCAGGATCACCCATGCCCGTGGGGACCAACACCCAGTCCCCTCCGGTCCAATCCCACAGAAAAGCCAATGCAGCATAAATCGGCAAAAAAAAGTAAACGCTGGCTGCTGTAGTAAGGCACCAGAGCACCCAGTGCACCACAACCTTCTGCACTTGGGAAAGACGCTATGGCCACTGACCCAGCCTCCAAACTCTTCATAGTGACACTTTGCAGTCACACAAGGTTGTCCATCAGAATACATAATTGCTGACTAAAGCCCTGTTTACCCTGCAGATCTCAATGCCCAATTCTGATTTGTTGTCTATGTTTGATTTTTTTTACCGTCTGTTTATACGTTCTTTCAACTATGACCTATATCCGATTCAAGTGTTTACATACCATCTGAAACATCACGCATACTTAAAGGGAGTCATCATTCCACACGCGGTTCCAGCGGAGAATAACATTACGTCATTAAACCGCAAAGAAGTCGCAGTTTTAATGACGTACAGAACACAATGCATCAAGAAATCCGATCTGTCTCTTTACACGACAATCACATTAGTACATATTTGATTTTTATCTGATTTATTTCCACATATGAAGGCCTGAAACCGAAATATCGGAATGCATGTTTTTTTTTTTTCTGTTTACATGGACATAGAACATATCCGATATGTGTCACATATGAGCAAAAAAATCGAAATTGGGTCACATTTAACTGACAGTGTAAACGTAGCTTATGTGTGTGTAAGAACACATTTTTTCATCGGGATATGTTTCCCTTGCTATAACAAACATTTTGAATGATAAACTTCGGCTAATTTTGACAGCTGTGGGCACTTCTGTAGAGGGGTGAGAAACATTACCTGATAGCATGAATTCTAGCCCTCAGGATGTATTTCTGCTGCTATAATGAACGTAATTAGAATGATGAAACTTTAATTATTATTATTTTTTTTTGTGTAAACAAGTGAGCAATAACATTTTGACAGATGTGCGAAATCCTGTACGTAGAACATGAACATACTTGACTAACTCTGATCTAAACTCAGGCCTTGTCCACACGTAGCCAGGTATTTTTATCTGCGGTTTTCATCTTTCGTCCACATGCAAACATATATTTTGCATTTGCTTTTGGTTCCTTTTGGAAAAGTCCGTCCTAAGTGAGGATTTTTCAAAACTCCGTTTTCAGTGGTGTTGTGTGGACAAGAGATTTTGGCTTGTTGTAATGTTACCTTTTGTGCCGATGATGTCATTGTCTGTGTGCCAGTCTGCTTGATTTGATGTCAGCTTAGGATATTCATGAGGATATTTTTTTTTACAATGGTGGACTTGCGTATAGTAGACTAATGACTTTGTTAGCGTTGCTTACTTTTTACATGCGTGTACATACACGCGCAGTTATTCACCTAATTAACGAACGGGTGTCATTCAGACCCCCTACGTTAACGAACGGGTGTCTGAATGTGCAACGAAGCTCATTGCTGCTACATACAAAACTCTGACGGTGGCAAAACTCTGACCCCACAGACAGCGGTTTTGGACGAGACCTGTTGGACTTCTACAAAGCGCAACCGCTAACAGTACTTAACAGAGCATTTTTGTGTTTTATGTGGACAAAGATATTTTTAAGACGTAAATTGTGTGGACAGAATTATGAAGGAAAATTTTTTTTTTTTAAGTACTCTGGTATATATGTGGACATGGCCTCAGGGAGCCGCAGTAGCAGTCTGATACCTGTGGGAATTTATTTACATAGAAAGCAGAGTGGAATGACAATTCTATTCATAATGAGTGATAATTTGTGTGCCTGATATCAACTCCCTAGGTTACAAAATCACATTTGTCTGAATAAACCCCAACTGGAATCATTACTGGTAGTGGTCCATTTTTCTAAAATGAAAATATTCTATAAAAATACCAAAGAAAATGATTCCATTTGTAAAACAGTATAAAAAAAAATCATGGGTTGTGTATAAAGTGATTAAAAACAATACAACACATGTTGTAATAAAGAAATTATCTGTCACTTCCATCCCAGGGATTAAAAAAAAAAAAAAAGGTAATCTTGCCAATTAAAAAATTTGTAGAAGCTCAGTGGTCCGCGCACAACCTCTCGCATGCAATCCTTTCTTTTAATATGCTGTTTTCATGGCTAGTACGGTTTAGTAATCCATGCACTCGGTTTAGTATTCAGTGCACAAGCTTTGTTCAATCGCTCAAAGTATTTTCCCTGCATGTTACTCTCATTATTATTTTTCCCCCCCTATTTTCTGTCCAATTCCTCCCCGTCACTAGCGGGCTCCACATTAAGGCTCCTCCACCCACCCTCAGTCGGGAGTACCAAAGGCCATCACGTGTTTCCTCCGAACCACGTGACGTCAGCCGACCGCATTGTGCTCGCTCACACACCGTTAGAGGTGGCGTAACACACTCGGAGGAAAGCACTATCCGCTCCTTCCGCTTGCGTGAGCTCCCAGACGCCCCTGATTGTTACAGCATCACCCGGGAATCGAACCAGCGATCTCCGAATGATAGGGCGAGCACTTTACCACTCCACCACTCGGAGGCCCACTCTTATTATTTTTAACCATTAGCTTCTTTCATGGCACAGCGCACAAAGATGTGTAGTGTTTTTTGCATGACCCTGCAGGTTTCCAAGCACTTACAGAACTGTACATAAATTCCCACCAAATTTTTCAGATTCTTTCCCCTCACTTGGAACTAAAAAGCGTCAGCATCATCGTGGTGCCCTCTAGTTGCACTTCACCTGCACAAGTTACACTCAGGACATTTTGTAAAACTTTTAGAAGGAGACACAAACAAATACACAGTGCAGCAACAGGTTTTATATTTGAATATTTCTACATGTTTTCTAACCTCTAAACAACTAACCTTATCTTATTTAACCCTTAAATAACAGATCTGAGATTTAGCTCTAAACACATTTATCAGTAAACACAATAAACTGAAGACAGCTTGTCTACTCATATCCTTGAACAGGACATGCGCGAACACACACAAACAGTAGCCACCCTTTAGCTTTAAACAAATCCAGCTCTGAATTGTGCTATTGAGAAATTAGTTTGGTGTGAAATGTTCAACACACACACACACACACACACACACATACATATATGCTGGAACATTTTTACCATAAATAATGTCTTCATGTCTTCAGTAATCTAGAGCAAAAAGAAAGTTTCTTGTTCTTGGGTAAAACCAACAGCAGAACATTTCACCCTGGAACTCTCTCAGCTTTCTGATTCTGGGGTAGAATACCAGGGCCAGCTTTGTGGTTAAGCTGTTCGACTATGAACCAGAAGGTTCCAGGTTCAATTTCCCATAATTTTGAATAAGAATACTGAAGGTGTCAGGGGTCTCATGTTTTTGGAGGAGCAGCTAAAATGACCAAATAGTGAATTTTATTTTTTCATAATTTGGCCCCTTTAATGGAGTAAAATGTGCTAATGTATAATTTGTTTAGTTAAAATTTGTGTGTGTGTCTGTGTGTAGCATCATCGTTACGGCGTTCCTAGGCACCTCAGTCATTTTCGTCTGTTTCACTCTGAGTGCTCTTTACGCTCAGCGCAGGAGTTACCTGTTCCTTGGAGGTAAACCTCAACAAATACATTAACCCCCCTGCCCCCCCTCCTTCCTGTCTCTGTCTTCCTGCTTCTGTTTCTCCCTGTCTGTATCTCTCTGTCTCTCAGCATCTCTCTCTACCTGTTTTACTGTCTCTTGCACTGCTTGTTTGTCACATTTCCTTTTTTTCCAGTCTTTTGACTGAGAGTTTTTTTTGGCCGTGTTTGTATTTTTGAACACTTGCAGTTTGTGACTCTGATGCCTGACCAGTCTATCCTGCTGTGTGTGTGTGTTTGTGTGTGTGTTTTTGTGTTTGTGTGTGTGTTAGTAACATGTGTGTTTTTCTTCTCTCAGGCACCCTGTTGTCTGGCCTGTCCATCATGCTGCTGATTTCCATCCTCAACCTGTTCGTCGGCTCCATCGCGCTCTTTAAGGTGAACACCGAGCTGTTTTGGTTAAGACTATGAAAATAAATATAATCTATAAGCTGGAGTTCTTCTGAGAAAGCAGGAGAGTGAGTGATCTTACTGTAATTACCCAGAAGTTCAGAGCTGTTGTTTGTGTGCGTCTGTGTTCAGGTTAATCTCTACATCACTCTGGCCATCATGTGCGGGTTTGTGCTGTTTGACACGCAGCTGATCATTGAGAAAGCAGAGATGGGAGATAAAGACTACATCTGGTGAGTGAGCTTTACGCTCTGTGACCTTATAAAGGGCTGAGTCGAGTGGATGATGTGCAAGGCTGGCGTTGTGTAGTGGAGAGCAGATGCTCGCTCTGAACAAAGCTTACTCCATGTAGAACAATTACACGTCAGGTTATACACTTATTCATTACAAAGAAGAATGGAAAATAAAAGATTTTAGAAGATGGAAGATAGAAGATCTTCTTTCGGCTACCCCAGTTAAAGGTTGCTACAGAAGATCATTTGTCTCCATGAAACTCTGTCTACCACATCTTCCCTTGTCATGCCAACCTCCTGCATGTCCTCCCTCAACACATACAAAAACCTCCTTTTGGGACTACTTCTTCTCCTCCTGCCTGACGGCTCCATCTCTAACATTCCTGATATACCCCTCATTTCTGCTCTCCACATGCCCAGACCATCTTACCTGCACTGTTCCTCTAAAGATATATAAGTGTATTAAATACTCACACCTCTGTATAGAACAGCTAAAGTTTTTCACGCTATTAGTGTCTTGTTTTGTGTGTTACGTTTTGTGTTCTCTTTTCTGCAGGCATTGTGTGGATCTCTTCATGGACTTTGTGTCTATCTTCAGAAAGCTCATGATCCTGATGGCTATGAATGAGAAGGTGCGCTACCCCTGCCTGAGTTTAGTCTAATGATGCATTAATATCTCCCTCTCACACATACGTACGCACACACAATAAACCATGTTCTTGTCAATATGTATAGGAGCTCTTTGATTTAATTGTTCATGCAGTAATCGGACTTTCTTAAGTTGATCCAAACTGCTTCCATGTTCCATTCAGAACTATATTTCTGAAATAGTACAACTTTTTTCTTTTTTTGAGTTTGAGCGGTCGGTGCAACACAGCCACCTACTGGACCAGCACAAAAAATTGTCAGGAATAAAAGATGGTCAATATGTATGTGACATTACGTTTAAACAATCAACAGCATGGGCTACGCAGCATTTCAGTGTGTGTGAGATACTTTAGTGTTTTATTACTTCAAAATCTGGAGGAAATCTATCAGACAAATCAGAGAATAAACGTTTAGATTAAATATTAGATTAAATTGAATGGAAAGTCCACCTCTGAGTCAAAGACTACTGACGACTGTCTGTACATCACTTTAAATCATTCTTTAAAAACACAGAAAAGCTTTAATTACTGATTTTTGTCAAAAGATTTGGATTAAACGCTTTTTAATCATTTATTACATTCAAATATTTTGTGGCTGAACATTTATGTTTTGTTTAGTTCTAATTATTAATGTGATGTTTCATTTGTTCTGTTTGTTTCAGGATAAAAAGAAAGAGAAGAAATAAGCACATCATTTGGCCAAAAAAAAAAAAAAGAATCTGTGTCCTTGCATCACAAGTTTGTCTATCAGCTGAGTTATGCATTGAAATTATTCCGATTTTGTATGCAGGTGTCTTAATTTTATTTTAGTTTTTGACAGTTTTGGTGTTGAGGCTGTGCAGTGACCCTGGGTAATGTGTGATTCTTAAACATCCTGGTCCCTCTTTGCAGAATGATGATAAATAATGATTAAATTATAATAATATAATAAAATAGTTTTTTTTTTTTCTTTCTTTCTTTTTTTTTTTTTTTGAAGAGAATGGATTTATATATATTCATTCCTTGGACACGTAAATGTGATACTGGACATAAAACTGAATAAAGTAGTAGATCCATTAATGTTTGTAAATATACTGAGGGATTAGCCTCCAGTTAACTATAGATCAAATTGCACATTTTAATTTCAGTTTTTATTAGACAGTAGTTAAATATTATTTGTATCGTTTCCCTGAATATATGAAGGTACACTTCTTTTTTGTGTTTAATCCTTATTCATTTTTATCTGCGTTAATATGATTATTTCATCTGCTGTGACTGCCATAGTATAATATGAGCTCTCTGTTGAGTAATTTAATAGGCGGTGTTAAAGATGTAGTGGAGATGTGTAGTTAAGGTGTTGATCAGGGTTAATGTTGGTGAGTTTATTCCAGAGTAGTGCTCAGTTTGCTTTTGTTTCTTTAACAGTCCCTCATTACTGCCAATGACTTCAATGCCATGTTCTAATAAACTGTGATTAAATATAACAATAGAGAATCCAGTCCGTCTCTCTCTCACTCACTTACTCTCTATCGCTCTCACACATACACAATCTCTCTTCCTATACCCTCACACACTCCTTATATTCTTACAGAGATACCATTTCCCTATACTCCTTCCCTCCCTATACCTTCACACACACTCACTCTCACTATACCCTCACACACAGTCCCTATACTCTCACACAGACTCTGTATTCATACACACTTCCTCTATACCCTAACACACTTCCTATAATCACACTTGCTCCCTGTATACACACACAGGCATACTTGCATTACACTGAAACTGTTAAAACTCAGACAGGATAATTTAAACTCTTTAATTTAAAACTTGAGTCTTTATTCTTTTATCTTTTTAAAATCTTTTCCAAAGTGTAAAATCGGAGACAGGAGATCACTAAATGTTAAGGTGTATTCCTCTCGCAATCAGTCCTTTAAAGTTTTGTCCAGTTTGGGGTTTTGACTCCGCCCACTGTCAGGGGAAGAGGGTGGGCAGGACCACTGCAGTCAGCATCAGGATGCAGAGGTGTTGGCTGTGTGTGTAGGTGTGTGTGGGTGCTGTGGACGGTGCGTGTGGAGGGCGTGGCCCGTTACACAGCGGGGAGTTACAGCAGCTGATGCACACAGAGCCCACGTGACCTGGAGAGCAGAAACGCTGATATCCCGCTGAGGCGATCAGACAGGTGGTGTAGGACGCACATGCCTTCCGGTAAAACACACCTGAGGGAGACAACTATTTCCATTTACTATACTTGACATCACAGAGACAGTCTCTCTCACACATTTACTGAAGTTATGCAGTAGAAAAGAGGACAAAAGGATGAATGGAAGTTAATTATCACCAAGACATCGCCTCTGACCTTATGCCATCAAAGAGACAGTTAAAGGTCGATCTGTCTCTATTCCTTTGTTTGACAACAAATCTTTTACGTTCTCTCTAGCCCCATTCACAAAGCTGGGTCAGGGTGCTGTAGTGCCTCGGTGACCCCGCGGGTCATCATTGTTGTCCCTTTCACCCGGGAGCAGAGGTAGTGATGAGCCAGATGAGACCTGTGTGAAAGGGAGACCCCCACATCGCAGAATGGAGGTCTGATATGAGATGTGTGTGACAGCATTGAAATGCTAAATGAGTAAACAGGTAGCTTCTAACTCACAGACTGGACACACTCCCTGCATTACTGTATCAAAAAACAGGTGGGTGTGAGAATGATCTACAGCGCCTGTCATTTTTTAAATGACATTAAATATTTGTTTATCAAAGTACAAGTGATAGTGCTTGGTTTGGTCTAGCATCAATAGATAAAGAAAAGCTTTTAAACGACAAATCCTGCCTTCTGCGTTATAATTTTATATATATATACATATATATATATATACATACACACAGTGGGGGAAATACAGATTGATTTTCTAAGTTTGCCCACTTACAAAGAAATGAAGGGTCTATAATTTTTATCATAGGTTTATGGTAAAGGATTGA
>JAQMYJ010000016.1:1504176-1515790 GCA_030014305.1 Clarias laeviceps | reverse complement strand
TTTTCTCCATATCAGCCTTCTGTGTTGTTAACTGTCCCTTTTTGCAGGACAGTAACTCAATTACCTCACCTCTGTTGCTTTCTAAGTTTGTGTTATTTAAAAAAGTTTTTTTTTTTTTTAAAGGTTTTTTAGTGTTATTTGTAACGAGGATGAGAGAAACATAATTTCGATTCTCTATATGTATGCACTGTACATGTACATGTAGCAGAATTGACAATAAAGTTGACTTTGACTTTGAAATAAGTACACATGGGTTCAGCAGTTTGCATTATGGATAATATACAGTATATCAACAACAATAATAATAATAATAATAATAATATATTTGGAATTCTGTTCTCACCTTTAAAGTGCTGTGAGCTGACAGACTCGGCCAGGCTTTCATCAGATGTCATGTCGTCACCTCGGCTAATTTCAGAACACTGAAAGAAAGAGAGAGGGAGAGGGAGAGAAGGTAAAGAATGAGACATCTACTTCAACGCACACTAAACCGGATGGTCATTTGACCTTAACAACTTTTATGACATCACACATAGTACTCGATTGCTCTCCATAACCAGGGAAAAGATGTTTGATTTAAAAATGTGCAAAGTATCAAATCAAGTAAGAAATCCCGGTCAGAAACTATGAAAGTTTAGCCCCATCATAACTGTGACTCATAGCAAACAGCATTCACAATGTCAGGCAACTCCCAAATGTAATTTCCCAAACAGGCGTATGACACAGAGCAGTCTCAGTTCATTTGTACGTCCATCCATCTGTGCTTTAATATAAAACCCAAACACACCAGTGAGTAATAAACACTTAGATAAAAACAGCAGACAACATTTCTGGATGTCTCAAGGTCACAGTGCCGTGGCTGTGCACATAATAAAGCGCTCTCTGTGCAACCATAGATTAGACTGTTCACTTTAAACAAGTAAGAAAACTCAGTTATAGACAAAGCCTGAGAGACTTTACAGCAAACTACAAGCTAGAAGGGAGTATCAGATGAAGAGACATTAAATTATATTAGATAAAGCACACGGCTAAATCCCCTAACACACTAGCACTTAGTTGACTTATCTAGAGCTCTAATACTGTATGGAAATCTAGTGACTCATTCCAACGCAGCACAAAAGCCACATTTACAAAATGAACATAGGGCTAACACTACTGTTTAACAGGCCAGAGAACATGACAGCTCGATATAGCTCAATATAGGTAAAGGAGGAGCAAGCAATTCTAATCCAATACACAGAAAAATTTTCCTTGCAGTCCGCTAGCTGTCTGCTCCATGTGTAAGCAGTGTTGTTCTCTACACAACACTGTTCCAGCTAATTATCAACAGGGTCAGCTTGCCCAGGTGTTAGTGTTACAGCTTGGGCAATGTGTCTTCATGATTTTGAATGTTTTGCGGTGCTTTCATGCTTTAGTTAACATTAGCTAACAAAATGGATGCTGCTGGCATCTTTCTTCACAGGCTACTCAGATGCTTGTTCAGTCCCTTGTTTTTTCAAGACTGGACTACTTCAACTCAGGTCTGCCTCTGTCCACCATTTGTCCTCTGCAGCTGCTCCAAAATGCAATGTCTTGTTTTCAACCTTCAAGTTCTCCCACACCACCCCACTTCTCCGCTCCCTGCATTGGCTTCCTGTAGCATCAAACTCAAACCTAAAAACAACCCAGCACCCACTTACCTCTCAGCTCTAATCACACCATGCACCGCACCACATTCCCTCTGATCCTCCAGCACTGCTCGCCTGTTTCCACCATCTCTCAGGGATCAAGGAAGACATTCATTCATCCAGACTCTTTTCTTTTCTGGCACCTAGGTGGTGGAATGAACTTCCTCTAGATATCCGTACAGCTGAGTCTTAGACTATCTTTAAACGACGACTCAAGACGTATTTGTTTCTTCAGTACTTGGACTAACAAACCCACCAAAAAAAAAAAAAAAAAAATCCTGTTTGACTGATGGCACTTAGTTAGTAAACTAATAACCCAGTATAAGTATCTATCCAATGACAGAAACTTCAAAGCACTTTTTGTAAGTCCCTCTGGATAAGCCAGATGACTAAATGTAAATGTAAATTGAATGTTTTCTTGCATGTTAACCAGTGCATAAGCTCACATTATGATTCAGTTAATACTGATACCACTATAATCTGCTTAGACCATTGCCTTCGTTTTTATCAGCTCTCTTGCATGAGATACAATTTACTAATAAGTAGATCTTCAGGCGCTTACTAAAATATTTATGAATTTTAACTAGATTATGCAAACATTCTTCCTGGGAGAGCATCATTCTAGTGCGCTTTCGCAGCACTGCACTTATCGGAGGCGTATCGTGAATCCTCTTTTAAGAACAGCTAATTGTTTGAGTGACTCCATGCTCTACACTGTAAAAAAAAAACTTTAAAGAAACAGACGAATGAACTAAAAAAATAGTTGAGCCAGCAATTTATTTTCAATAAGGTGTAATCAGGTGATTGTATAAGACCCTTCTTCATACGGCCGCATGAGTGCCCAGCTAACATAACCCTGAAGTGTTTAACAGTTAAGGAGTAGTGCTGCTTCAGTACTTCATATGTGAAGGGATATAAAAATGTCTTCGTTAATGTTGGATTCTTAGATGCTAATTCTCATCTACGCATCTATTGGTTAACTTATTCATATGAAAACTGAATTGAGTAAACACCTGGTTAATTTAAAACATCACTCCAAAAATGTAATTACTCCTAAGAATAAATAATGATATAAAACCTTATATCAAAAATATCAAATTAAATATGAAACAATACTTAGCTTTGACTCATCAACAGAATTCCAGAAACATTTTTTTTTTACACACTCTGGTGGTGTATGGCCTTATTACTATATTTTATTATTATCATACCTAGATATTTTGTTAAAATTATCATCTTTGTCTACAAGACTTCTCTTGTTTCTTCAAGCAGTGCATTGAATTCCAAAAGGACTGGATGGACACCTATGAAGCCATAAACGATCATTTTTGAACATGGAGAGACATGCTAACCTCAGCTTCACATGTTGAGAAACAAATCTTGTTGCAAAAAAGTCTTCAAAAGTCAAATCTTTGCTAGTTTTTATATTTGAATAAATGTAATAAATATAAGCATCTGGTGTAATCCAGGTATTTTATTGACCATTAAGCAAAACTAGAACCTGTATTCTCCTATTTTATGCAGATCACTTTTTTTAACTTTGATTAGTTTTGGAAGAATAAAGTATTTTTAAAGTAATGTTTGTGTGTTTAAATTGTCAGGGTAACCTTGTTTTCATAGAAAAAAAAACACTTGCACCAACTAAATCAGTGGCCTTACAATGGGAGACAACTTACTTCTTTGAGTAGATCAAAAGTTGAACAAGGTGAACCCTAGATAAATATAATTAATTAAGCCCACAACCAATACTACTTGTGCTGACTTAAATATTTGAATTACACGTTGAGTCAACTTAAGATTTTGAACTGGGTACAGGTTGTGTCAAATAAACAGCAATGTCAAATATTTTGTTTGGCCAGCAAATTTCTCTAAAAGTTGAGTAAACTTAAAAAAGCTGTGCAACTTGTTACTAAACTTTTTTACATTGTGGTAGATAATTTCTTTTACAGTGCAGGGGCACTAAGAAGGTAACTGTTACATCACAGTAAACCATGGAATTTGGACTCTGTGCTTTTAGCAATGTATTATTCCAAAATTTACAGCAGCTCCAGGATAATTTAGAGATTAATATCAAGCTTTAACAAGAGCTTCAGATAAAGAAACAACACAGTTCATAACTCTGGCAACATAATAAACAAATAATATCCATAATCATTAATGCAATTTCCTTATGTATGAGTGTATATTTTGATTTGAGTTTAAAGCAGCTCACACTCCAGGCAAATGTATATTCTGGAAGGTGGAAGTAGGTTACAAGCAAAACTCACTTAGAAAATATCAATATATTTACTTTTATCTCCTCGCCACTCCTGGTCTGACGGACGCAACTTTGCTGATGGCCAAAAACAGGACGTGACCTTTTAGAGTCGAAGGACAGTCGCCTGTGCATAATGCCAAAACCGGGTGCTCCTCTGTCATCCACCCTAGTACAGAATAAGGCATATTAATGTAATTTAACTAAAATCATATAATAGCAATCCTCCATTGTGGAGGAGGGTTAAATCTAAAAGCTCACAGAAGTGAGTTAATGAGTGAATAACACAAGGAATTAGTTATTATTAGTTATAACAAGTGTCAATATTACATTTGAAAACTATTACATACAGTATAATAATTACCAAATGTTTTATTGAGATTTCTGATATTAACATAGTATTTATATAAGGTTGTTCAATTAAGATAATTTTTGGATTATGTTTTTAGAGTGCATGCAATTCTCCTTTCCACATTAATCCACATTAAACACATTGCTTTGTTTGGAATCAAGTTAACAAAATGAGAATTTCATAAGTACCTGTGTATTTTCTATTTTTCACATTCTTACCTGTTCAGCAGCTGTTGCATGAAGCCGTCACCCGTCACTCCTGTGTACATCAGTGATAACTGACCTTGTGTTTGGTCCACGATAACTTCACACGAGTGCCCTCTCACAGAATGATCGAGTGGAATTCCAACTCCTTTCACATATACCCTTTCATCCTCCAAAGCCTTCCGTAAATCCTCTGCTTTTTCCATGAGCTTTGAGATGTTTAAACTTTCCACTACCTTTCTGGACCCTCCTTTGGTCCCTGAGATGTCTTTGGTTCCTGAGGAAGTGGACGATGAGGACGTATTCGATTTGATTTTGGACAATTCTGCTTTGCGATTAAGAGCAGGGAGTTTGCTTTTCTTCAACCCAAACCAACTTGCAATCCCGTTGGACGCTTTCTGTTTCGTTTCCACAGCTGGTCCTCGATCTTGTTCCTGCAATTTAAGCATGTTTTCTTGGATTCCCCGCATGACTTTCTGCTCAATGGAGGACTGGGGGACAGAAAGTCTTTTCTGCTCAACAGACTTAGCTGAGTCTAGTGTTGATTTTGAAGGAAGAGGAGGAGGAAAGGTATCGACTTGTGTGATAGCCTTTTTCTTCCGAGTTGTAAGTTTGGGTGACTGATGCTTCTGAAGGTTCAGATGCTCTTCCTGAACTGGTTTCATTCCTCGAGGATAAGAGGCATTTCCTGCCTTGGATGGAGACTTGGATTGTGCTCTGGAGGGGCTGCTTTGTGGACTTGGTACTGTTTTGTTTAGTGGACCGGGACACTTTCCGTAACTTCGCATTACTACAAGGGTTTCACATGAGGCTGTCGATGGCATTCCTGTTCTGGTCTTTTGACTGTCTGGCTTTGTGATGTACTTTCTTTCTGCTGCTGCTGATGACGCATATACCTTTGCATAATTGCCAAAGCAATTTTTAGGATATGATTTACCTTCGAGTGAACCAGTGTGTTTTCGCTGTTCCAGTGTGATCCTCTCTATTTGTCTTTCAGCTGTTTTGCTTCTTTCTCCTTTCCCAGTGGATGCAGCAGGTCTGCTGACATTACTCTGTGCCCCCCTCTTTACTCCTGCTTGATGCATATCTTCCAAATTCTGCAGTCTTCCAAGAACCGCCAAGCGTTCTTTGAACGGGTGATAGCTCATCTCACTGTAGCTGCTGATTTCTCTCCTGTCTGGTACCAGTGGCTGTCTGTCTCTTCTTTTAACCACAACCTGGGATGCACCAGAAGCTCCCACTTTTGGAGATGCCACTGGAGGCCCTTGGTCATGATATCCATCTTTCATGCTGGGGTAGCTCATCCTCTGGGCCTTATTTGCAGAAGATGATGAGGTTGGGAGGCTAAAATGGTGCTGTGGTCTTTGCCAAACTGGGCTTTCTGTGTCTGTCTCCTGATCTGACGAGGAGGAAGAAGAGTCACTTGTGCTCGTTGATGAATCTGAGGAAAGTGGATTGAGGACCTTTTCATCTCTCCAGTTCAATTTTTGTTTTTCAGAAAGTTCTGTGGTGTCCTTGGTAGCAGTGGTTGTATTAAAAGTGGAAGGACCATCAATATTTTCATAGTGAGGTACCTGAGCACCTGCTTTAGAAACCTTGCTTGATTTAGGGGCAGAGTGGCTACTAAACTCTGGATCTTTTTTGGGAATGGATGATGTTTCCTCATGATTTGGTGGAGATGTTGGAGCTGAATGTGTTTCAGGGTGCGAATCTGGTTTAGAGCTGGAAGCTTTTTCTGCTGTGGTTGCCTTCCGTGCCTGCACCTCATAATTATTCCTGCAGGGGATTTTTGAATTTCGTGTCAGTTGAGGACTCAAGCGAAATGCATTGGAAGCTGCCATATTCTCGGATGCTGAAGGTATCTTGAGCAGCTTCAGAAGTGTCGGGGCTGAAGGTTTGGATTCACCAAACAAGGATGCTGGAGTTTGCGTAGTTTTTTTTTCTGTGACCTGCTGCTGTAAAAATGCTGAAGTACTTCTCTCAGGTAATGAGGCTGAAGAATATGATGATGCTACTGATGCTTTCTTGGTGACTGTAGTTTCTTTAGCTTCTCCATTGCAAATCTCAGGCTCTTGTATCTCACATGGTGCAGCTTTTTTCAGAGACTGCTTAATTTTCCCGCCCTTTGGTGATGGAATAGTTTCTGATTTCTTTTCCTGGTGGAATTTATTGGTACTTTTTGTCTTTGTAGGTGATATCTTGGTTGATTGTTTCTTGTTACAGTCATTCTTTGGATCTTCTGAGCAAGGGTGATTGGTTTTGTCTATAGTCTGTCCTGAAGCACCACATTCTTCTAACCACATTTGTCCTCTCTTATCATCTTTGCCAGAACCCGTCGGCACACTGGATCCTTTGTTACCCTTAAGCAGCTCCATGCTGGATCTCTGTTGCAGGATGAGACAAGATGGACAGCCTCCAAAGTTTAATGATGCATGGCTGTCCTGTTGTCCATCACCTATAGCATGAGTGTGTTCATGAAGATCTGAATCTGAACTAGACTGTCGACACTGGTATTGATGTGGACTCAGGTGCACCATGCTAGTCACCTCTCCTGGTAAATGTAGCTCTGTGTGAGGATGATGATGATGATAACAAGAGGACGGAGGAAACTTCAGGGGATCTGACTCTTCTAGCTTACGAAGAACCTCAAGGATGTGAGCTTTCTTCTTGAGAAAAGGAGACATGGCTTCCATGGATGACGAGGAAGCTTGAGCTGAACTTTCTATGATGTTTTGTGCACATTCCTCACTGTCCTAAAGGAATAAAAAATATATTTTTGCATTTTTGCAGCTAGTTATTTGCAACGAACTAGGATTAGAGTAAACATGCTAAAAAAAGAGCTAAAATAAATAGGCTTTTCACAGGCTAGCTTTAAAATAAACAAATAAAATTAGAAATATATATAGTAATTAAACCTAAAACCACATGTTGTTTAATGTAATTTATTTTCATTTACTCATTCAATGAATAATTATTTTGTTCACTCTAAAGGAGAATAAAGTCATTTTAAAGTTTAAAGATTAAAGCGACAAAGTCCCTTGTGGTGTCTTTAATCTGGAATCTCTCATTGTCCTGGTTTAGAAAATCACCACAGCTCTCTTTGAGGATGAATAAACGAGGACTTTGTAGAAGAAGAATACAAAGAGAATGACTTCAGTCTCACATGAGTGGCCTGATGGAGCCACCGGCTTTATCTTTAATTAAAGAAGCAATTAATTTTCTAATCGTTTGGAGGGAAGGAACGTGTCATTCGCTCAACGCACTACTCTGGACGCACCAAGAAAATTTGCACAATGCACTCGTTTACTGTCAGTGTGACCTGAGGGGAATTTTTACATCCACAATCCAAGAGAGGAAACAGGAATTACTTGCATTAAGCAATTTAATATATGAGCATAAGCATTAATAAAAATAAATAGCACATAAACAAACAAAAACAGCCATGACAATAATTACACTAAAGACTTTAACTTTTTCCTGTGAAAACTTAAGGCGAGATTCTACCAATCGTTTCAGTTTAAATCCTTTATTCTATTAAATTACATGTAGAAAAATTTTGCTTTGATTAGCATGTTTATTGCTAATTATTGCTAGTTTATAGATGATTGTGCTTGCTATGATCCTTTGTAGATTAGAGTGATTACTATAATGCTAGTTTGTATATTCGAGTGATTACTATTGCGATAGTTTGTGGACTAACGTGATTACTATGACACTAGGTTATAAATTAGTGCGATTACTATTAGCATGATAACTATAATGCTAGTTTGAAGATTAGCACGATTACTGTTATGCTAATTTGTGGATTAGCGTGATTACTATGATCCTAGTTTGTGGATTATCGTGATTACTATAATGCTTGTTGGTGAATAGCGTGATTACTATAATACTAGTTTGTGGATTAGCATGATTACTCTAATGCTAGTTTGTGGATGATTACTATAATGCTAGTTTGTGGATTAGCATGCTTAGTAACACAAAAGTCAGTTGCTTGTCATGTTGAATAGGAATTACTTGTATTGGTTTAAATTATCTGATTTATTATTTTTTTATTTTAATTAGAACAGAATATAAATGTGTCTGACGTTATAAAGGGTGATATTCTGCTCTTTTCGATCTCTTTGCGTGATCTGATTTTGAGCTGATTTGGGCAATGTTTGGACTGAAGGGAGTAAGGTTAACATCAGACTCATGCTCACACATAAACAAATTCTGTGGTGATGATAGACACTTTACATTATCCTGAACACAAGAAGGTGAAAAAAATTACTCTGTATTAAGAGGAAGAGATCAAAGGAAGCAAATTAACTGTGTATGTGTGTGAGGGTAAGGAGGGTCAAAAGAAATCTATAATCATTTTCACACACACACACAAACACACACACACACAAACATCCTTAACAAAGCAATCAGAGGTGTAATGATTGTGTGTGCGTGTGTGTGTTTTTCCTCCTCAGAGCCAGAAATAAAGAAAGTCTCACAGCAGGAGATCCTTAAGTGAAAAGCAGTTTCCAGTGAATGAGTTTGTAAAAAAAAAAAGGACAATAATTAAAAATGCGAGTGTTTTTACGTTAGTATTCAATCTTAAACCATGGTTGCGCACCAGAAGAGGAGATCTGTCACATTATCGATTAGCACAGTACTCCAGTAAAGAGCTTACGTCCTGTCCCTCAGCCTGAAACACTTATCCAGACCATTTCTTTAGATTTTATTGCGATAAACTGAGGTAAACTCCTGCTTTATTGTATGCTTATGTCAGTGATGATGGATAGAAACACTGAACTGCAGCAGAACCACTGCGACTGAGATCCTACCCAGGGCAGGAAGGAGGGAAATGAGTAAACAATTAGCTTACTCAGAGTTTCAGCATACGTCACATTCTTCTGCACAAATTCAGTTCTTGCATGGTTGGAGACTTGGCTCCAAAAGTTAAGTCAGTGTTTATGTTTTTGGAAAGTTCCTGGTGCTCAGAGTCTCTACGTTTAAATTATTAAAATACAGTAACCTGCATGTTTTTCAGTAGTGTCTCAACTACAAGCTTTAAACTCAAAACCCACCCTAATCTCTAAATATACTACAGCTACCAGTCACCTCTCCTGTATCATATGCCACCTACCACCCAGGGCTAGCATGGTCTTCCTCCTAGACATGTGATCTTTTATTTTAAACTACTTTTCATGTCATATTTTTAAGAACTGCTGCTCTTGGCCCATAAATGTTGCTGGTCAAAGTCAACATCAGTAGCCTCTTATCCACCAAATTAAGCAAGGTGCTAGTTCATGTCTTGTGCTGGTGCCGGCTCACGTCCAGTGGGAGTCATGTCAGTATAGCAACAGCACCAATGGGGAATTTCAACATGGCTTTGTGAGCAGTTTTCCTGTCTTTATCATTACTAGAAAGCATTTGAGCTGCACATTGCATATTGAGTCCTTTTTTTAAGGTGGTGGTCATAAACGTTTAGTTGGTTGTGATAATCCCAGCCCCAGCCCCAAACGTAAGTGGTTCTTATGCTTACGTTGGGGCTTGGGGTTGAGCAGTGAGAGCAGTTGAGAAGTGTTGGTGCCACCATAGAACTATTTTTTCTGTCTGAGGACTACTGCTCTGGTGGTCTGTAAACAAAGAACTGGTTCGAAATTGAACACCAGCTCCAAACAAGCATCGAACCTTCTTCGGTGGAAAAGGGCTAAGTGACTCAACCTACCTGCCTGTTTTTCTCTCCTGCCTTCTGGTAAGAGATACCGCAATCTAAAATTTTCGAAGAGGTTTTACCCAACTGCCATAAGACCTAATTAATGACTAACAGATAACTCCTGAGTAAGAGTTACACCCACAGACTCAAGAGCTATATAATTCTTGTACAGACTTGAGCAGTTCTATGATGTGAGATGGTCAAATTAAAATTCTAATTTAATTTGTCACATACAGTACACACTCATACACAGTACGATATGCAGTGAAATGCTTAGGAGACTGCCTGTGACCTTAAAATAAAAGACTATTAATAGGAAATAAATATGAAAAGAAAATAGAAGGTAAATTTAACTAAGAAAGAATAAAATAACTGTACAGTACCAAATATACAATATAAGAAAAATATATGAAAAAATATAGAATAATAAGAAAAACAGCTGTACAATATAGAAATATAGAATTTATGGATTTTTTTTTGTGCGGGGAATGAAGTTGAATATAAATAATACTGTCCAGAGGGTGTGCAAATATGCCTGAAATCACATATTTAATGTGATATGAATCACATATTTAAAGTGACTATGCGCATCATGGAAACAGAATGTCCAGGGGGTGTGCAAATATGCCTGAAAGTGACATATTTAAAGTGACTTGTGTTAGAGTAAGTAACTAATGTCCACAAATGTGCAGGTGTGCAGTGGCCTCTAGTGTCAATGAATGTCCGGAATGTCCGGAATGTCCAGAGTGAGTGCAAGAAACATATGCGTCGATGTGCAAAATGGATCAGTATTTTATGGTGTACTGATTAAGAGACCGTATCGCCTGTGGGAAGAAGCTCCTCCTCAGTCTATCTGTGTTGGTGTGCTGACCTCAACAGAGAGAATAGTCCATGCTGGGGTGGCTGAGGTCCTTCACGATCTTCCTGGCCTTGGTCGAGCACCGCTTGCTGTAGATCGAGTGCAGGTCAGGGAGCTCGATGCGGATGATGCGCTCAGCTGATCGCACCACCCTCTGTAGAGCTCGTCTGTTCTGCATGGTTCTGTTTCTGAACCAGGTCGTGATTTTTCCCATCAGGATGCTCTCTATGTTGCAGGAGTAGAAATTCCTGAGCACCCTGGAGGGCAGTCTGAAGTCTCTCAAGCGTCTGAGGTGGAAGTGACACTGCCAGGCCTTTTTCAGCACGGTGTTGATGTGACAGGACCATGTCAGATCCTGCGTGATGTGGACACCGAGGTGAATCTGAAGCTGTCCACTCTCTCCACTGGGCTTCTGTTGATGACGGGGGTCTGGTAGTTCCTCTATTGCTTTGTACTAAAGTACACTATCAACTCCTTTGTCTTGCTGACGTTTAGAAGGAGATTGTTCCTCTAGCACCAGTTCTCCAGATTTCCAATCTCCTCCAGGTAGGCCGTCTCATCGTTGTCAGTGATCAGGCCCACCACGACGG